>PCFV01000917.1:0-11131 GCA_002812785.1 Phytophthora litchii
GGAGGTCGGATATTTTATGGTATGGCTTATAAGAGCTGTCAATTTTGATTGGTGGTACGGTGTACCAGTGCGTGGGGTATCCACTATAAACCAGGAAAGTCGGTATTGTCTACCGATGAGCCACATCAACTGTGCAGGGGCGACTCTTAGTCGTGGCCAAGCTCCTTGAGCGAGTGCTGCGCCGAGCCGCGACGTAGCGGCTGCTGCTGCGACTCGTGCGGCGACCAGCCGATGAGGTAGATGACCTGGAAAGTGGCGGGTACGGAGCCGTCTGGCTGGCCGAACATGGACTGGTAGATGGAAGCGGCGGCCAGCAGCGAGTCACGCGTAGCTGGGGCTCCTCGCGAGTTCACGGCATGGTTCTCGCCCATGCTGCGCAGATGCTCCATCAGCACAAAGGCGTTGGGGTAGTCCACTTGGATGTAGTCCGTGTCCACTGCGTGCAATAACAAGTTAGTGCACAGCACAACAAGGAGGACACTGTAGTCACACCTGTGCACAGATTGAAGCCTGTGGCTGACAGCAGGTTGCCTGCGTCCGCAACGTTCATGAATGGGGAAATGTGCGGCGAGATACCGCCCTGGCGCTCTTGGTCTCCGAGGATGAAGGCACTCCTGTAGTATGCAGTGTTAGTGTGAACTGTTGCAGGTCAGTTAATGAGGCCGTACCGTAGCTCCTGGAGTGAGTCTCCTCCAAGCACTGCACCGATGAACGCACCGTCAGGCTTCAGTGTGGTTAGCACTTGGTTGAACGTGCTCTCGAGGTCGTTCACCCAGTGTAGGCTCAGTGAGCTCATAACCAAATCGAAGTGGTGTTTCGGGAAGGGCAGAAACTCCTCGTCGACCACTAAACGCGCTGTCTCCACTGCAATGGCCGAAAACGCAGTAAGCAATACTCAGACTCGCGCATCAGCTCGGTGTTAACTAGCAAACACCACGTACATGTAGTATCTGTATCCAAGTCGTCGCGGAGGAGCAATTTCTCTGCAGAATGCAGCATGAAACATGTCAGATGCAGTTTGGATTGGTATGGTTCTAACGACAACGTACCGGCGGAATCGCATTGAACTAGCTTCTTGACGCCACCCAGTCCATCGTCAACGCTCAGGTTCTTGTAGAGGTGGCCACTGCCACACCCCAGGTCGAGTGCCAACGGGAACTCACGCTCAATATCCTGTCAAACCACAGTTACCACTACTCATCTGGTAGCTCGACATTAGCTCGCAGCGCACCTCCAAACGGTCGATGAGGCGACGCGCGACTTCGTCCTTGAGATATTCATACTCGTCACTGTTCTCCAACAGCGCAATGTTGTTGCGCTGCTGCCGCTTGACCGCTGTTGCGTGAGGCAGATAGAGCATAACACTGTCAGTTTAGGGCCGCTCGATCGAAACCTTCTGCGCACTCACCTCGGTTGAAGATCGGCGCCGTGGAGAACGAACGTCTCACCACAGCGCGCTGCGCTAGATTAGCGACGCGATTCTGTTGAGCAGCATGCACGAGTCAGACGGTTGCAGCTAATACGCTCGGATCATACGATACCATTGCGGCGGCGTGCGGCTCTTGTGCGATGGATGACCAGCAAATAGGAATGGCAACATAAACGAGGTGCTGGGCCGATACATGCAGAGAAGTCGAGAAGATAAATGGTTATTCAAATTTAAACGGTTGGTCAGTGCCAGCAACGGCAGTTGAGCGGTTTGATCTCTTGCAGCCATGCACATGCATACCTGGTCTTCCTGGATTGACCGCTTAGTGCTTGCTAGAGCCCTTGCCACGCCACGGCGCGCTGTCGCTGAAGATCGGGATGAAATTGTTAATGGCGTCGCGTTGGTTCTGCACGATGCATTCGCAGATCCACACCAGGTTGCGGACCTCCTGCTCTTTCAGCTTCACGTACGCGTAGAAGCAGGCTGCGACAAAGTGGACGTTTGGTTAGCTCCGTACATACCACAACACAAGACTCTTGGACAATTCGTACCGAAGTGCATTTGGCTCTGGAAAGCCAACTCTGCCATCTGAACGTCGCGCTCGTAGAACGCATCGTCAATGGACTTGCTGTCCACGCCCTCACCCTGATGCACCTCCCAGATCGTGCGGTACACCGGGAACGAGTCCAGTGCCGAACCGAGCGCCGATTCATCGCCAGCTTCCGCCAGAAGCGCCGTCGCGTCGGGGTATAGTGAACCGATGGAAGGGTACAGAGGCTTGCGGTCCGAAATACGCATCGCAGGCTAAAGCAAGAAGCCGAGCAAGCACATATGACACGGTCAGCTCATGACACCAATATTTTTTAACAACAACCACGGGACAACATACCTCGTTCAACGGCGTGCCGAACGAGTTTAGCGTAATGTTGATGGCGATGCGGTCGGCCCGTGCCTTGAGGATTTCTCCCATGATGACACCTGTGTCGCCGCCAATCTCCTGCAACAGTAACCGTAGCAAAACGAACTCTATCAGTCCATGATTTCTAGAACAAACTGTGCCACAATCCAGCAATCACAAACCTGGCAGAAGTTGTAGAAGTCCTCGAGCCACAATTTCAGCATGCTGTTTTTGATGAGCTCCATCTGCACCTCCTCCAGGACGTTGCGTACGTCCGAGGTACCTTCCATGCGATCACCACCAGCACTTTCCTCCAGGAATTGGCTGAAGTATGTTCCTGCAAGTTGAAGACGATATCGTCAGCCTGAAGAGCGAAAAGCGCACACAACTACTTGTTATGTACCAATAGGAGTATCGATCAGCACGGTCTCGTAGAGGTCCGAGTAGCCCTTGGCGTTCGGCTCGAACGTACAAATGCTGCGCATGATGGACTCATCAAACTTTCCGAGCGGGTGGAGCTGTCCGTAGCACATCAGTAACAGACAAAACCATTAGCAAGTCAATAAATCTATTCACTCGTGTTCTATCAGCACCTGTCCAATGAGTTCGTTCACATCGCGTCCGTTGAGGGTTCCCTTGAGGAGGAGAATCACGTTGTCGATCATGTACTCGTACCTTCCAACAACCAGTCATCAGTATTTGTTCATTTACAATCAGAGCAGCCATACATACGTGATGTAGTCGAGGAACTGGCCCAGTGGCTCCATGGCTTGTGCTCGCAGGAAGTTGAACTCCTCCACGAGCTTATTCGTCGTGCCGGCTTGGATCAGACCGGGCGAGATGGTACCCGACGACTGCAAGAGCAACAAGAGAATCATCAGTACGTACGTCTTTTCTCTCTCGTCGCAGACGCACCTCGTCCGCTAGGAACTGGTCGTAGTCTGTCTCCTGTAGATTGAGCTTCACATCTACAGAGCAAAACGACGTTAGTAGAGAAGACGAACGAGCAGTTACAGGGCGTACCTTCGAGGCTCTCGCACTGTGTTAGGTGGTGATAGTCCACGTCGTCCAGGAAGCCCGAGCGGAAGCCACGCACCAGCCCCTCCACGTAGCCGTGCTGGATGTTGAACGTCGAGATGTCGCCTGCTGCCACCACCATCGTCTGCTAACTACGGATGCGATAGATCTCTACGGGCGGAAATGCCGGAGTGACCTCCGGAGTTTGCTGCCGCTGCAGGTATACTGAGTCTAGTACTAATAATCGTTGCGGAAGTATATGGCTTTTTGTATAGGGGACTGTCCCAACAACCGCTATCTGCGGTGTCAAGCATGGTTGAAACAAATGGAAGTGTAGACGACGAAGATGCCGCAGTGCAGGAGGTACGCACTGTGCAGCAACTCCAGCATGCCAAAAGCAGCATTCAGGAATACCGAAACTCGCTGGTGCGGCATCTTCAACGGTTGCTGCAAAAAACAGCAACACCAGCATCTCAATGACGTTCAGAAGGGCAATACTGCATGACAAGAAGAACGTATCTACTCGAGAATCGATACTGGCTGTGCTAGATTCCGCCCCCGAGTTCCCGCCTCTCTACTTTTCCAAACTTGAGGCAGACGACTTCCTATCGTGGGTGGAGCCGCTAAGGAGAGAAAATGATGAGTCACGTTTTGCATACACGGCATACGACAAACATCGATCAGCATTTAATTACCTCTGTGAAATCTACAACTGGGAGATATCTCAATTGTTTGAGAGCAAAATCGCAATTTATTTTAGCGGTCTAAAGCGATTGACGTCCACACTTTTCACTACACCTGCCATGCTGCGCCAGTTGCTAACATCCGATAAAACCGGTCATCACTCTCACTGGAATTCCACCTCATGTTGCACTGCAGCAAAGTTTTGTGCTCATTGACAGGCAAAACCAAACCGGTGGAGACAGAAGTAGATGCACTTAAGTTGGAAATGAAAACATTACAATGCGCACAGCCGGAGTCTCGGGAAGGAATGACTGCTGTATCACCGGTGATCGATACGACGACGCGGACAGTAAACTCGCAGTTAGCAACAACGGCGACAAATCGACCGACTTGGTCAATTTGACAGAATCTTTGACACGGAGCTTCGCGCGGAGTTTCGTGAGCTTGAAGCGCTTTTGGCGGGCGCCATACCGTTACTGCGGAAGACAGGGCCATACCAACGCTGACGTGAACAATTCGTTTGCGGTGGAGACGCAAGAGATTGAAGATCTTCCAATGCCATACCCGATTCGACCAGTTAGACAGCGAAATGGGCGACTGAACATTTTCCCCGACAGCGTTCCCCTTCCGGATAGCGGTCCGCTTGGCGCTTGGGTAAAATGGTTGTGCGGTGCCGCCAATAAAGGATTCCCACCATACCAAAGGCTTCAACCGGATGACCTTAGTCAGAAAGACAAAAATCGGCTACCCGCCCTGCGCTTTTTAATGGACCGAATTGAAGACAGAACGAGACAGCTGAATCTCAACACATGGGTGTTAACGCTGCAGAGTCACACTTTGCGTGAATTTCACTTTACTCGCAAACTCGACATTTGGCCGAACGTCTTGACCTCTCCGCTTCAAGCACAGACAAACGGATCCTGCGATGAAGACAATCTGTCGAGTTCCAGTCAATGAATTAGTACATCAGTGCAACTGACATTTTACCATTTGTAGTTACGTACTGGGAAAATCACGAATGTCATTGCGATGGCACCGATAGCTTGGACTTGCAAACTTAATTGTCTTGACACAAATGCAGTGCAACCACGGGAAGCACCAGTGGCTGGGTTCTTTCCGCAGGTTTCGCTAGGAGGAGAAAATGGACACGCCTTGACTATCGGTTGTAGGAAGATCCTGAATGAGGTGGCAATTAAGTCATTGGCGAAGTCGGTTGGCTTAAGCGTAAAAATCAATGTATGTTACTTATTAAGTGCCATTATAAAGTAACATGTGCGAAGCTTTTCTATTGGCGCATTGTCCTAGCCACACGTACTTGGCCGAGTTAACGAGCATGTTGCGCTGCCGCCTGCGTAGATCGCTCGTAGCGCGTCGCAGCTTCGCGACGGCGTCTGCACATGCGTGGGAGCCCATCGAGACCAAGTGGCAAAAGCGCTGGGCGCAGCAGGAGCTGGAGCCCGCGCCACCCGCTGCCGACAAGGAGCCGTTCTACTGCCTCTCCATGTTCCCGTATCCTTCAGGCCAGCTACACATCGGCCACGTGCGCGTGTACACCATCAGCGACTGCATGGCACGACTCAAGCGCATGCAAGGATACGATGTGATGCATCCCATGGGCTGGGACGCCTTCGGACTGCCGGCCGAGAACGCAGCCATCGAACGTGGGGTCTCGCCTGCAGACTGGACCGTGGCCAACATCGCACAGGCCAAGCAGCAGCTCAAGGCACTGGGTATTAAGTTTGACTGGGACCGCGAAGTTGCGACGTGCACGCCCGAGTACTACAAGTGGACACAGTGGATCTTCCTGCAGATGTTTAATCAGGGATTGGCTTATCGTAAGGAGGCACTAGTAAACTGGGACCCCGTGGACAAGACAGTGCTCGCCAATGAGCAAGTGGACGCAGAGGGCAGATCGTGGCGCTCCGGCGCTATTGTCGAACAGCGCTCACTGAATCAGTGGTTCCTTCGCATCACAGAGTACGGGGATCGACTGCTAGACGACCTTGACAAGGTATGAGAAGGTTGAGAAGATGGTTTGTATAAAGCTGACGGGTTTTGACTGGGATGCAATGCAACAGCTCACTAAGTGGCCAGACGCCGTCAAGCGCATGCAATCGGCGTGGATCGGACGCTCACAGGGCTCCAAGGTTGAGTTTCAGGTCGTGCTGGAGGCAGCAGACGCCAAGTCAATTCCACTGACGGTGTTTACCACGCGTGTTGACACCGTCTTCGGTGTCAGCTTCGTTTCGATGGCTCCCGACAGTGCTGAGGTTGAAACTCTTCTTCCTCATGTTTCAGCTACACAGCGGGCTGCTGTTGATGCCTACGTCACCAAGGTGCGCGGTATGAACAAGGACGATAGAGGCAAGGGTGATACGACAGCAGGAGTGTTCACGGGGCTGTATGCACGCCACCCACTCACAAGTCGCCATGTACCAATTTACTTGGCAGAGTACGTCCTGGCACATTACGGCACAGGTGTGGTCATGGGCGTGCCGGCGCACGATACCCGAGACTTAGCCTTTGCCCGTCACCACAACCTTGAGGTGCGCTCGGTAGTGGGAAGCAGTGATGGAACAGTGTGCAACGAGGACGAAGTGTTCACAGATCATGGCGTGCTGCGCGACAGTAACGAGTTCTCCGGTATGACTTCGCAGGAAGCGATGACGGCCATTAACAGTCGCCTCGAAGGCGAGGGTGTTGGAGGAGCAGTGACTCAGTTCCGCCTGCGTGATTGGCTTGTGTCCCGTCAGCGATATTGGGGGACGCCCGTGCCGATCATCCACTGCCCATCATGTGGACCTGTTGGGGTTCCGACAGAGCAGCTCCCAGTGGAACTTCCGCCCGTGGGTGACGATGTGGCTGACGATCTGCGCGGCAAGGGAAGTAGTGACTCTCCCCTTGCGCGGATGGCTGATTGGCGGCACTGCAAATGCCCACGTTGTGGTAGCGAAGCCGAGCGCGATACCGACACACTAGACACATTTGTGGACAGCTCGTGGTACTACATGCGCTACTGTGATGCCCGCAACGACGCTGCTGCATTCACACCCGAGCAGGCCCGAGCATGGCTGAAGAGCACTGGTGTGGACCTATATATTGGTGGCATCGAACACGCGATTCTGCACTTGCTGTACTCACGCTTTGTGACGAAATTTATGTTTGACCAAGGGTTCCTGGCCGCGGATGAGCCTTTTGCGCAGCTCTTGGCTCAGGGTATGGTGCTTGGACGTACACACAAATCGCCTAGTTCACTGCGACCGCTTGCACCGGGTGAGTATGAAGAGGTAACCAATGGTAGCCGCACTGTCGTTGTAGAGAAGAAAACTGGACTGCCTGTAGTGACGCTGTGGGAAAAGATGTCAAAGTCGAAGCACAATGGCGTGGATCCAGAGCAAATTCGTGCACGCCATGGCGCGGACGTAACACGCCTCGCTGTGCTCTTCAAAGCACCACCTGCTCACGAATTGGAGTGGGATGAGGCTGACCTCGCAGGTCAATCCCGCTGGTTAGCCCGCATTTGGTCACTCTTGGATGGTGCATTGGCTCACCGCTCTCAAGGTGTTCGTACTCCTGCAGGTGAGGACGAGAAGGAACTTCGTCACGAACTGCATGGAACGATCAAGCGTGTGACCGACGCGCTGAACGTTTACCAGTCGTTTAACGTTGCTATTGCTGAGCTCATGAAGTTATCCAACCTACTTGGCGAACGCCGCACGCAGCTACAAGGCTCGTCAGCTTATGAAGAAGCTCTGCAAGCGTTGGTTCAGATGTTGGCCCCATTGGCTCCTCACACCGCTGCTGAGATGTTCGAGGCTCTGCAGGGCGGTAATGAAGCAGCAGATGTTCACACTTGTACATGGCCAACGTACGACCCGGTGCTGCTGGATCGTGCTCAAGTGATGGTAGTGCTGCAGGTGCAAGGCAAGCCGCGCGATACTATTCAGGTGGATCCTGCCTTGCTGGAGGCTCGAGACTCGGACGCTGTGTTAGCTTTGGCACTAACCTCTCCTGCTGTACAGCGCCATTTGCAGGGCCGCGACGTGAGGAAGGCCATTTTGGTTTCTCCCAAAAAGCAAGGCGCGCACGGATTGTTGAACATTGTGGCAAAGTAGGCATGTGCACGCAGCAGGTTTGACAAATAGATCTTAAATGACCCTGTCGTTGGCTTTGCCCGAGCATGAGTCTTGCGTAGAGATTGAAGAGGAGTCATGCTTGTACATGTATGTGTTCATGAATTAGGATTATGCATTCATACAATATGTATACCAGGTAACTTATGCCTACGTGTACGTTTGTAAGCTGAGCTTCTTCCATACCGCATCGGTTCCGCAGAAGTAGATCGCGCTCGCATCATACCGAAGTGTGCCTGCAGTGCATGCACTACCTCCAGTTGGAGCTGGAGACGAAGTGGTTACGGCACTGCCCACGAAAATGACATCGCCACCCGAAAGCATCAGGTTCGGCGACGAAATCGTAAGCGCGGCTGTAGATCCGGTCTGTGAGTGTAAGATGGAAGCTTGCGCTGCACTAAGTGTCAACTGCCCAAGAACATTCAGCGCGAGGGCATTCACGACGCTTCCGGTAATGTCCACATACATAACGTCTGTTGAAGCGCTCTTAGACACGCGGAAATCATGCGAGTCGACATGAAGAGGACCACCCGAAACAGTCGTTGATGTTCCAGTGATCATGACCTGTGACGCTGATGTGAGTTGAATGGTAGAACTTGTGGAAGTGAAAGCAACCTGCGCACTATTCCCAGCCAGTGTTGAGCTCGTGACCTTGAGAAGGTCTGTTGCACCGACGGTGCTTTTCTTCACGTAAAACCCGCCATCATTTACTGCCGTCGACCCCGCACCGATATACGCGTGTACAGAACCGCCTGTTCCTGAGGTACCATCACCAGCAGTCAAATCAATCGAACCACCGATGCCAGTTGACGACGTTGTTTTCCCGGCAGCAATTGTGACAGCTCCACCGTCACCTGTATCCCCTCCTCCAACCGAGAGCGAAATTGCTCCTCCTGTACCGCCAGCAGATCCACCAGTACTGACTGAAATACTACCACTATTAGCATTTGACGCTGCACCAGAAGACAGTATGACGGCGCCGCTTGCAGACCCTGAAGCACCCGTACCAGTCTTCAGCGATATTGCACCTCCTGTTGCACCAGTACTCTGACCACTTAACAGGATAATATCGCCTCCACTCCCTGTGCCACCACTTCCACTGTTGATGTTTACTGCACCACCAGCAGTACCTCCCACACCCCCGTTGATGGTAGCGACACCACCCACGCCGGCTGTGGTCGCTCCTGCTGAGGCTGTCCAACTTCCACCGGTAGTCGCCTTACCCGAACCAACCGTCAGAGTCATGCTACCAGCGAGTCCGTTTGTTGATACTCCTGTCGACAATGTTAAGGCTCCTGACAGACTAGACGCCGTTCCGGAGCCAAATGCCACATCTCCACTTCCAGTAGACCCACCATCGGCTGACACAATTTGAATCTGTCCGCTGGAGCTGCTCGTGCTTGCCCCGCTAGTGATCACAATGCCACCACCGTTACCTGTAGTTCCAGTACCACCAGTAAGTGTTGCCTTGCCTCCAATTACACCGCTACCTGCAGTCATAGTTGCAACACCACCAGTACCGCCCGTACTTTGACCAGCAGTAAGCCTTAGGCCTCCAGCAATACCAGTAGTGCCCGCACCAACAGAAACGGAAATATCTCCACCAGTGCCACTTGAAGTGGCACCTGAAGAAATCGAGATTGCCCCGCTGTTTCCAGATGTTGCTGGTCCAGTGATTATTGAAATTTCACCACTGTCGCCAGGCACAGATTTCGCAGCAGAAGAGATATCTATATCTCCACTAGCAGTCGAAGACGAGCTAGCACCACTGGAAAGTGTGATAGACCCCCCTGCACCACCACTACTCGTGCTACTAGTGCCGGCTTGGATCGTCACAGCTCCGCCACCGGCACCGCCATTGCCCGAAGATATTAACACTTGTCCTCCAACTGTTGTCGTAGAGGCCGTTCCTGCTGTCATAGTTAGTGCTCCACCAGCTCCAACAGAGCCAGAACCAACTTGCACTAGTATATCACCTCCAGAACCGCCAACCGCATTTCCAGTAGAAAGTGTGAGAGAACCCGAGCTACCAGCCCCAGTAGTACCGGATGCCAATTGGACGTTTCCACTTACACCATTGCTACCTCCGTTCGCACTTAGAATGTCAATATTCCCAGAACTCTTGGTGGTTCCCGTTCCACTCATTAGTGAAAGTAGACCACCCGTTGCAGACGTTGAATCACCAGCCGACAGGCTAATACTACCACCAATGCCTGAACCGGTAGTAGTATCAGAAGAAGCACCACCGACTAACGATATACCTCCTCCATTTCCAACTGACCCACTTCCAACCGTTAGCGAGATCGCGCCACCAGAACCACCAGTTGACACCCCCGTCGACAAATTGATCGGACCACTCGACCCAGAAGATGCAGGGCCAGATCGCAGAGTTATAGCACCGCTAGAACTTGTTGTGGTCGCCGAATTAATGATCGATCCCGTAGTCAGCAACAGGGGCCCGCTTCCACCACTCACCGCACTTCCACTCCCGATAGACAACGCGCCGCCAGTACTACCTCCAGCACCACCGGTTAGGATCAGGGAGCCACCAGTACCTGTGCTTCCCCCATTGCCACCAGAAATAGATACCTTGCCGCCGACACCAGACACATCGCTCGTTAAACCACCCGCTATCGACACTGCGCCGCCAATACCACCGGTTCCAGTACCAGCTCCGCCAACCACAGTTACAAGACCGCTTGCACCCCCGGTGCTCGCACCAGAAGCGATTGTGACATCTCCTGACACCCCAGCACTGCTACTACCGGAGCTCACAGTAACCAGACCAGAAATCGCACTAGTTGCTGATCTCAAATATACTTGACCACTATTTGACGATGATGACGCTCCACTAGTGATGTCAATTATGCCACCGACGCTACTCGTGCCAGAAGTCGCACCAGCTGAAAGCGTGATAGCACCACCTTGACTGAGTGTGCCTCCTCCAACCGTTAGCGAGATCGCGCCACC
>PCFV01000918.1:0-11129 GCA_002812785.1 Phytophthora litchii
TGGCTCAGGCGTAACATTAGGTCTCCTTCTACCTGTGCTTGGATCGTGTTCTGGATCATTCGCATTGCTGAATTCGTGCATACCCGCTTCAGAAATGCAGGTAGGTCGGCACAGAGGATCGTTCCTTTCAAGAGACCCTTGATTACCTTTGTTTCATTGTTCGTTGGCACTCTGATCTCCGTTGAGAATCCGTACGGTGTCTCGCATAGTTCAGTTGTCGTAGGTCAGTGATTTCCTCCGTTGTATAGATCTATTTGAGGAATCGGAACTTAGATGTTTCGTCGGAGGTCATGTCGACGTCACCGTCCGCTGTAACATTATCCTGGCCCGCTCGCTGTGCCCATAAGTTGCGGTCTGAATGGGTTTGGTTAACCTGAAATGTGGTGATGCGGCACTCCAGGATTGCATTCAGCGAACTAGTGCTCTTGTACGCAGCTCTCGAGATCTCGTAGAGGCGATTTCTCCATCTTCGAGAATCAGTGCGTCCAGTCTTTGCTTCGAGTATGAATAGGCTCCACAGTTGCTCAATTTCGTCTGGCTCCAGGTTTGAATAGCGTTGTTTCTCATCTGATATATCTTCGTGTGGGTGCGTTCTGTATACTTGCTCAAACATGCTCGCCAAGTAGTCGTCTGCGCTCACGATGTCGCTGACTTGTTGCATTGGCTTCCCTGCTACTTCTTTCCTGCTACTTCTCCATGAAGGTAGGCGTACATTTCGGCGAACAAGAGTTTGACTATCTCTTCCTGTTCGAACGTCGGCTGATCGACGGTTACTTCGTTCAGGTCGTTTTTCTCCGTCATTGCTTCTCCCTGTGTTGGTGCTTCACTCAAATCATGTACCTCTGGAGTCTTCTCCTCTTCCGGTTCACTGGGATTCTCGCTTCGTTTCCAGGATCACGGAGTCGATTTCCTCGACCTTTGAATAGTTCCTCCATGTGGGGGGTTGTTTCCTGTGGTGAAATTGAGCTCAGATTGATCTCTCCTACCGTGTTGTCTGGGGGTTGATCTGATGCCTGCATACTGCGTACCAGAGATCCTACGTGAGGTCGTTCTGGATTGCTTGCAATAGAGGCTCCGATACTAAGTTGAAGTAATTTGCCTTTGGATATTCTCTTTAATAGTAGCCTCTGCTCTCTCAATGTGGTTCACTCCCAATAACCACATGTTGTTTCTTGAACGGTCGTTCGAAGTGCTCGATCGGTCGCTGATTTGGAAGTGTGCGACTCCACGATGTTGGCATCGCTACTGCTCGATCACTCGAAATAATTTCCTGTTTAAAGCTCTGGAACTTGGTGCAGCACCACGCTCACCCTTTCGATGCTGTGTAACACCACTATTGACTTGGTCTGAAATATTCTAGCTGGAGCGCTATTATAAGAGGTTGGACGAACCAACTTGAGTCATGATCGCTTGTGTTCGTGCTTCAAACCTCCATAGCGCTTGTCAATCTCATTCTCTACGATTGAGGCAGTTTCTTGGGCAAGAAATGTCCGTGGTCACTTGGACAATCACCGTCGCTGTCCTCGGTGCATCCCGCTTGAGAGAAGTATCGCATGCAAAGCTTTCGTGACTTCACAGAGGCAGGGGCAACCTGTACAGGTACATTACGAAGAACTTCTTTAGGAATTCGACCGAACCGTCTCTTCGTGTCGTTGCTGCGTTCAATATGCCGTTGGAGCCCGGGGGTGATCCGATGCTCCGGTCGTGCCGGCACAGTAGCCAGCTCGTGTTGAACTTCGGTCACTTGTCGATGCACTTTCACGAACATAACGTCCCTCAATTACCTGTCGTCCGTGTTGCACCGCCGGAGTACGGATCGGAAGTCGCCGCCCTCTTCTGCCGCCACACGAAAATGTCGAGAACGTCATTGACCCAATATGCTAAGTTGGGCAACTCCTTGGGGTCCACGATACTTGTGAGAGCGTGTGTTCAATGAATTTAATCATATATTCGATCGGTTCGACCAGTTTCGTACAACAGAACTCACGGGCGTAGGTGAAAAAATCCTAGTTGCATCTACTACTTCGTCGATGCGCGACGCACGTGTCGCTGATGAGAATTCAGCAGTCTTGGACAGATTATCGAATTTGATCTACCTGCCTCCAGCCGTGCTACTCGCTCACCACGTGACATCATTGTAAATGACGTATCGAGAGACCACCCGAGCCGAAGCGAATGTCATAGACACGTGCACAAACACCTGGTAGAGCCTTGAACTCCACGAACTCGGACTGAACCAAACCTTTGCAGAACTGATTGGCTGACTTACATTTATGTTTTTGTGAGATTACTCGCTCGTGCACTTGAACTTAATCATCCGGGGGAGCAAACGCATACTTCGAGGTTGGTTTGACCCTCGTGGCAGGAACCACCATTTGGGGATCTTAACGTCGACTCCCTACCGTGCTCACCTGATCCCTCGTTCTGCCGCTTAGCGTTAACCTCGTTACTTACCGCCTAGGACCGTTCTAGAAGGTCAGGGCCGTTACCTGTCTTAGCCATTAGCAACGCGTCGAAATCCTAAGCAACTCGGTTACGGTGACGCTTAGCTTGCGTAATCGAAGGTTCTTCAATGACTGGTATACCCGATGCAGATCGCTTTTAAGCACACTCAGGTGTGGCTGCCATACTCGCCACCGCATGAAAACCCTTTAAGTCATCTTGTGGTGCGTTGTCATCATCCGTGTACGGGTTAAATAACTCTTGCACGTCCCTGGCAGAACCACGAGATAGACCTGACGTACTAAGAGGTGGTGACGATGGCAGGGGTTGGTAAAAGGCCATCACCACGGTGTCTGGCACTGGTACTACCCCACTATCAAATAATAATCAAAAGCAATTGCTTGCTGAAGTAAAAATTGCGTATGGTTACCCGTTTTGGGGTCAATTCACTGACACACCTTCGAATTCAGAGGTTGACTTTATTCACTTATCAAACCATCAAATATGTCATCTATCTTGTTCGACACTGTAGCACCGCCATGACCAAGCACCCGGCTTAGAATAAATTGTTCTACCTTCTCCACCTCACTTTGACTCCACTTGTCGCTGTTGAACCCCACATCTTCAAGCAGTAAAGTGACAATCGGAGTCACCACCGATACTGCATCTACCGTGACGACAATTTGTTACTCACCGGACTGGATTGTGACACAATCGCTGTCTACAAGTACCACTTGCTCGGAGGGGACTTCTTCGTCTATTCAGTCGCCTAAGGAGCGACATTCGCATCATCCGTGCAACTTCACTTGGTGGTCCACCACACTACGATCCACTGTTCCTTCGCCACCTTCCAAAATTCGAAACTTCACAGTGTCCGAAGCTAGGTTCAAAGCCTTAGTGCAAAACGGATACTCGACATCAAGACCAATCAGTTCGGGGGTCAGATGAAGGAAGGACCTACTCGTTAGGCGGACCGCTATCCGGAGTGTTGATTACTTGGAGTAGAAGCAGGATGGCTTATGAGGCAGACGAAGAATCTGAAACTAACGCTACGACTGCTACGGACGTGCAACCACTCCTAGCACCTCCACGCTAGTTTCATCTCTGCTTTCTCTCCCATTACATAAACAAGCGTGACCACATTGGTTAACGTGTAGACCACACAAAGACGCAGCTTTCTACTATTGTAGACTCTTCAGTGTAGAACCGTTTCCAGCAAATAGCATCGAAGGGTCTACGTCATGGCACAGTAACTTAATCAGACGAATCCGCAGCCGATAAGTCTCTAGCGTTGTGGGTGGTTTTGAATTGCTTTACATGTTTTCTAGAATCACAATTGTAGCTGGTAGGTGTTGTGTATTGATGACGCCACGCGGCGGTTATCGTGTCGACGCCATGCTGACTATGTGGTTTCCCGCCAGCTGAGCAGTTAGATGCAGAAGCAAGATTGGCAGATGATCTAGGACCACAGTTGGGAACTGTTCTCCGAATGCCTGTAGCCACAACGCAATCAGTTTGGGATTTACCGGGCAGGTAGTGTGCGAAGCTTCTCGTAGTTGTGGCTGTTGGATTCAGAATGCAATGCAACTTCATGTGTTGCTCCTGATCATAGTTATAACCACCGTTGGCGCGACTCTAAGCCGTGACTGAGAGAAGATTGTGTACTCCTGTAGCTGTTGTTGGTAAAAAGAGGTGTATTCTGCAGTCGTAGGTGCAACCCAAGTCTGTTTAGCAACCGCTTGTGTGGTTGCCGTTGGTTTGAAACTTTCTGTCTGTGATGCTTGCACATCAATAAACTGTCTGTCAGAAGCCTGTACTTCTGTTGTTATTGCAGTACTTGAAAGTGATGTTGGATGTCAGAGATCCTGGAACTGAATTGCCAAGCCTTGGAAATGCTTTTGCGTCGGCCGGGAAAGCTAGTGGCTTGAAGTGGGACCGATTCGGGTCGAAGCATTTACCTGGTGCGGTCCGGTGCACCATTTTTTGGGAAGGTAGTGCATACATATCGCTTTGTTGGTTTGTCTAGGTAGTAGAGCAAGAAGTTCCTTAGGTACTGCTGATGGTTTTGTGGTGCGTAGTTTGCGGTTGGAATGTGGCCGTGGGGTCATCTGAATCCCCATTGTTGGAGCCGCCGTCATTGCTGCCACACGACGGTTATGATGCGATTGGTACAGCTCCATGAGGTGTTCATCGCTTCGTGAGAATTCACGTCCGACGAGTACGGCAGATTGGAAGTTAGACGAAATAATCTCGCTTCGAAATTTATCTAGCTTCGAATCAATCCAAGATACAAGCATGATGCAGGTTGCAGCGTCCGGGTATGCGAAAGCTGCATATTCTTCGACAAAGTCAGCACCAGCCTGTATGAAGTTGTACACCGTCGTGTTGTAGAAGCTCTTTGTGAAGTAGAGGAGTGTGTTGAAGGCATCCAAAATTTCGCTAATGTTGGCCGGTGGTCTGGCTGTCTGAAGTGCACTTGATCGTCCAAAGTTGGTCATGTTGACTACACCTGTTGCTTTGTGTGCGTCAAGATCTTCAAAGAAACAGTAAAATTTCATCACCGAAAAACCTCTGATGCCAAAACTGGTGTCATACGATTCACGTAGGACGGGTGGCGTTGCAAGAAACTTAGTGTATCGGGCTTGCTGAGCGACTTCGAGAACTGCTTGATCATTCTTACCTTGGGTAGAGGGAGTAGGCCTCTTCCTGCGCACAGTCAGCTCGCAGTCGACGATGTGTTAGAATAATACATTAACAATATCAAGTGCGTCTGGTCAAATTAGGGGAACACGTTGGTCAGGCTCAAAGGGAACACTCAACATGGACGATGTACCAGCGGAGGGTAGGCCAGATCGACACTTGCCGCACGCGACTATGTCCTGGTTCTGTTTGTCAAGAAGTTACAACGCATTGAGAACAGTACTGTTGACGAAGCTCATGTGCTAAGCGTATAGTTTAGCCGGTCAACTGCGATTACTGTCAAAGTAGTAAGTAATTGGATACGTAGTTTTCTAGCTCATGGGGAACATGGAGCAGGGAGAGTTGTCTTGCATGGAGTAACCGGATTCTAGGACATATTCCCACTGATCACTGGTGACACCCGATGGTTGGACGAATGCGATCGGGTGTCCGACGTAAGATCCTGATCATAACTCCGCCTCCGTTGGTTCCGTGTAGGACCGCTATTTAACTTCGAAATCTGGTTCGTTCTCGCTGGCGTCGGGACCAGCATTCCTCACGATTGCCGAGTTCCTTTGCACCTGAACAACGGACAAGTATGAAAACCCTTCCAACGTTGGTACGTGATGTGGTCCTACCAAAGCTAGCGCACCGGTGGCGACTGTGAAGCTTGTCATCTTGTCGTTTGCAGGGAACGAAGTCGGTTGAAAGTGGTTGGTGCAGGTAGCTTTATCAGTCGGGAGAAGATTGAGAACTGTCTAATCTAAGCCTATGTGAGCAGCACTGTTTGTTCGCGCTTCACCCTGCGATGAGGTATTGGTAGTTACGAAACTCCTATCGTCCTACTGGGAAGTCGAACATCCTGCGAATGTTCCTCGTTATCAATATCATGAGGAAGGTGAATTTCAGGATCTTATCCAATTGGATCAACTGATGGACGAAGCACGTGAGGTGCTCGAGAACACATACTTTGGTGACTATCTAGCACCTTTCAACGATGCTTCCTTTCAAGAAAATCTCAAGGTTGCACCTACCATTACAAGCTATGTCGGGCTGTGTCGTCATCAGTGTGGAAAACACACAGAATCAGTTTGATAGAGATACAATTGTACGCAACAATCGGACCTCGTTGCATTGAAAGTGAAACTATACCAGTCGCCCAGCTCGTGTAGGACTTCCATTTTATAGTTTTTCTTATACAGTGTTCCGTTCCACTGGCATATTAAAATGTGAAGATCATTACGAAACGTATTTGCTGTTTTAATCGTCATCTTCCACGGCTGCTATGCAGTCTGCATAGCTATTTCCAACAAGGGTATACCACGGTTCATATCCACTTGATAAATACAGCACTGATTTGCCTTGGACTTTGTCGTGACTTGCCGAGCATCAATGCTGTTAGGCATATCCGGTAAGAAATTGGTCGTTGGAGATAATTGAAGCATCCATTCATTATGGTGGTGCACGACGCCTGTCAAGGGTAAATGGTCAGTGTGTCAGTTTAGTAGCTACTCTAGATCCTTTTAGCGGTAAGTACACCTCAGTAGTTCGGGGTGAAGCTTCGAGAAGCTTCCACCCCCCAAAGTGTATTTCACCATTCTAATACAAATGCTATGTCGTTTACTATTGGTCAAGTTTTTTTACCGATCCTGATATACTCGTCCTCCCTCAGGCAATCGCGTCCCTCTGAACGGATAATTCCTGATCTAGCAAGAGAGTCGAAAAGGCTGCTGTCTGCTCCCTTAGGGGTTAGTCCGACTCGTTGCCTCACGCTAACGCCTGGCTGAACTCGTGGATCGGATATATCACTTTTGAGATGGTGGTCCATAATACCGGTACTCTTGTGTCAGGAAAAGTTTCCTCAGCTCCCACAGCAAACGCTGCTCGACCAGAAGTGATAACGCGTCCATCGTCGCTCGACCCATCACCTGGATCCTCCGTGCCCTGCTCATTATCGCCAAAAACGCCCATATAGCGCCCTGCTTCGCCGGATACGTTTGTTTCTGGTGCACCTAGGGCTCTAGAGCTTGGTGTATTCGAAGACAATCTGAGCGAAGCCGAAGAACACCTGTGGGACGACATGTTTCGCGGCAGGTCGCTCCCCGAAGCCAGTTCGCTGAGGACTATTGTCTCGTCGCCCGTGAACTCTCGTGCATTACCTGCGCGTCCTGTTATTTCCTCAGTTGAGAGCTTCGTCCCCACGCATCTCCAAGAGCTATTTTTCGAGCTGGAGTTTGAGTGAATTGGTGACGAAGCAACCGACGATCAAGATACTGCTGGTACGTCTTCAAAGCAGTGTGATGTTTCTCTTTGAAGACATTGTGCGCCTGGCGCTCTCTCGGTTACTTGTGGCGTCGAGACGTCGTCATGATATCCACCGCTTCCTGGTGCTCCTGAACATCAACCAACGACAGGGCACCGGTACTACAACAAAAAGAACGCGGTCTGGGGATATGACATCGAGGTACCTATCATGCGCTCGCTGGATGCTCTTGGTGAGGTCTTGTATCGCTGTTACTTAGTTCGGTGGAAAGGTCGCCGCTGGAGTTGAGTTGTGTTTCGATTCAACAACTTGACAAACCGTCGAGACGTCTCACGACGCAGCAAATCAATGCGTGGGAGGCTTTTGGTGAGGAGGAATCCTTCATGGGCATGGATCGTGAGCGTGACAGCACGTCTGCTGCAGGAATTTGATCCATGAGTCCGCGCTGTGCTATCTTTGTGCACATGATTGTGTTACGATGGAGATGTAGACTGTCTTCGAGGACACGAAGCGTCCTGCTATCCATTACTGCGTGAAGATGTGTCCGAGTTTTTCTAGCATTTTCAGCGACAAAAGTATTTCTTTGAACTACGACCATACATCCTCGACGAGTGATCATCAGTGGAAGAACCTTCATCGGGGGATCCTTTTCATCATTGTAATAGTTCAGAGCAAGGCGTTTACTAGTACCACACGAAGTCACGACAAAGAAATGTTCAACATTGTGGCCTGCGCAGATGACGTGGTCACCTGGGACAATGCCTGGTTGACGTGGGTGGAGTTGAAGCCTGGTTATAAATGTCGTCATGTTAAGCGTGAGTCTAAGACATAGTAAAAGCGAGAGAAACGCCTGAAACAGCAGAAGTTGCAAAAGTAGGAGATATAGCACGGGGATACATATAGGTCATTGAGCTCCATTCATTTTGTTTGTCCTCCTCGTCGCCTTTTTTTCGCCTTTCACCTTCAAGTTTGCTATGAGGTACTGGACTCAACTCCGATGAAGACACGGACGGACGCAAAGAACCAGAGGATGACGTCGACGATGGTTGGGATGACGATTGGGACATCGGTGACCTTACCGATGAAGAACCGGATGAGGAGGAGGACCTAATTGATTCCGTCTGGTTGTCTGCAGCCAAGGACAAGAAGCTCGTATCCGCGATGAGGCAGAATGGCTGGGAGTATGGTATGTTATGTGTCGTCCATCCAACAAAATGAATCAGCTCCCGATGTACTGACAACATAAGGACTAACATACATTTTCTATGCACTGCTTGTAGCCCCAGCAAAGTTTGGACCAGATCCCACATACGCAGAATTGTATGCGGACCGTTTGGACCTAGTTACAGCGTACTTCACATAGCCGATGACCCACTTGCTCTGTCATATTATTTCATGCCGCCCAAGATGTGGACACAGATTGTGCTGGAAAGTAATCGCTACCATACACAGACGATTTCACAACGAGCAAGAACAATTCGTTCCCAGCAGCGTGGTGAAGTCGAAGATATAGGTGAAATACGTCGCCGTTTGGTAAACGTTGCTGACATAGAGCCATCATAGAGCCATGGGAAATTCTGCGCGCTATCGCACTGCTAATAGCAAGGATGCTAGTGCCTATTCGAAAAGGCATAGCTGCGCATTGGTCGCTCAAGAAGGTGCTGCAAATCGATTCGGTCAGTTCATGGCAAAAACTCGATTCTTCCATATCATGGGATACTTACACTTCTCGAACAACAAGTCGCCATACAGATAGAGCATGGAAGATCAGACCCTTTGTTGACGTGTTGCAGCGGACCTTCTCCCGTGCGGACAAACCGTCTCCAGTCATCAGTTTTGACGAAGCTACTCTGCCATCACGATCGAGATTCAACCCCGTGAGGCAATTCAGTAAGGACAAGCCTCAACGGTTGGGTACAAAGGTGTTCGTTGCTGCGTGTGCCAAGACTGCGTATTGCATTAGGTAATACAGTCTCAGAACGGCAAGCCGAAGCTTGCCGGGGGGGTTCACCAAAGTGCTTACGTTGGATAAGCCAACTTAACCAGTCTCATGAAGACAGTCTCAGAACGGCAAGCCGGAGCTTGCCGGGGGGGTTTCACCAAAGTGCTTACGTTAGATAAGCCAACTTAACCAGTCTCATGAAATTGCTTATATAGCAATATATAACATAATTCTATTGATGTGTAGAATCGAAGTTTATTGTGAAGCAAAGACCCATCTCCGAACACCGGTACCCAAAGACAATAACACTGGAGAAACAGCAGTCCTCAGAAATTTAAATGCACTACTGCCACCATCCCCAACTTCTCTCTGGCGACCAGTAGTTACAGTTCGCTTCTACACCTCTGTGAAATTGGCGCTGGAACTGTATATACGATCAATATATACGATCCAGATGGATCGGGCAGGATATGCGCAGGGAGTGGTCACTTCGAAGAAGACGAAGACGGTAAATAATCGCAAGGTCTTGGATCCACCACAGGGAACGACAAAGTTGGCACAGAACAAAACATTTCCTCAGCTAACTGCAGCTATTGGATGGATCGAAATCCAGTTCAAATGCTTTCGAGTGGTGGAAGCCGCCAGTCCGGCATAGTGAGTAAGTACTATAACCATTGTGTAGTTACTATATATTAACTCTAATGGTGTTCTATTCTAGTGCGAAAAATTCACGGAGAAATGCAGCCATTACCCGCTCCGGAGTTAGTTCGTGATTACCACCGCTGCATGGATGGTGTCGACGTTCACGACCAACTCCGGATGCAACGACACAGCGTGCAGCTGTGTTACAAAACACGCATGTACTACAAGACCCTCTTTCTCAGGCTTTTAGATGTGGCACTCGTCAATGCATGCATTGTGCATCGCTACCACAAGAAGCAAACGTCCCCCCAAACACTTCGCATTTCTCGAGGAGCTGATGGGGCAGCTTTTAGCGGTGGACTCTACTGAAGCATTTGAAGATATTTCGGTTCATCTCATGATGGAAATCATAATGGAAAGTCAACATAAGCATCGCCTTGTGCTACTACATCCAACATAAAACTAATATATCGAGATGTGGTGACTACTGACTACAGGCTTCTACGTGTGCCGAAGATCGGACAGCGCATCCACCGGGGAGAGGGGATCAAACGTATCCGACGAGTGGAACGACGGAAATGATATCCCGCACGACCTTCTGCGGGGACACAAGACACGCCACCGCCCACCATCTTCGCGTCCGGGAAAGAAGAGGGCCCACCAGGCATCACAGTTCCGACAGCAGAGTGAATATGCAGCAGGTGACAATACGCAAGTTGGTGGTGAAAGTAAATCGGGCGCCAGTAGAAATGTTGAGAGAATGTCAAGTGAGACGTAAAAAACTGGTATGTCTACATGTGCTATGAGCTAATTACGCATCGTACAATCATTTGAAACACTTTTATTGCTTTCATATCATTGACCATATCGAACTAAGGCAGGGTGTGCAACACTCCAAAAATCTGACAATCAATAACCGAGACAGTTCTTTTGTTTAGTTCGTCATAATACCAGTTTGAAAGGTCTCGATAAGCTCAACATAACACTCGCTATATTGGAGAAGCCTGGCTTTACTCATTGGTCGGTTCGTCTCTTGTGGTGTCGGGATTTCACCCGGCAGCGACCCCATTTTCGCCAAGTTTCCGGTGTCAAACCTTTCAGTAAAAAGCAGTGCTTGACGCTGATTGGCCGAGAAGCTGATTCTCACATTTCCCGCGGTAG
>PCFV01000919.1:0-11094 GCA_002812785.1 Phytophthora litchii
GTGCTCGTGTGACCCCGTCACAATTTCCGTTGCCCTGCAAGACAATATTTCTGAGTGCGGCATGTACATTGCAAATTATCTCGTAATGACAATACAGCTGCTGCTTCAGGATCACCAAACGATATGAAAAATACCACATTTCGATATTTTCGACTGTTATGTCCTGTGTCAATACAGGTACATGCCACGCTACATAATATCAATGAACAAGGCTTTTGCAAGAATCAAGTACCAAAGGCGGAGCAGTGTATCGGCGTCTTAGCACATTCTTCTCAGCGTTACCAAGCAAAATAGGATCTTAATTCGAATGGATACTGACTGTGCCAACCATATTTACCAAGATCCAGATTTCGATATCAGCACAGCGCCTTCAGGCATGACATGGGCGTACCAAGCATGGCACTCCATGTGCTTTTACTTGCAATAATATACTAATATTTTGTAGTTTTTCATAAACCGATAACATTAAAGAATGACGTGTCTACAGTGTCTACCAGGTGTGCTGAATAGCATCATTAGGCATACCCCAACACTTGAAACCAAGGAAATGTGCGCTGTAACAGAGACCTTCTGTCTCAATACCATCATAACCTTCTTGGTCCCACTCACTACCAATAACGTAGTGCATAGGAAATAATACACCTTGTCGATGGATATCTGCACGCACGTATAACATAGTTCCCCCTACCGAGTCCAGTGCCACAAATTGTTTGGATTTCTCAGGTAGAGGTAGATTGTGGAACGATCTGGCATTGAGGGGGCCCGGTACAAAAGTCACGTCAGTGGCAGACCGCACTTTGCGCAGGCCCACCCAGGCGTTTGCGTCGTAGTTGCGCCATTTCCCTTTGATATTGCGCACACACATGGGCTCCACGATGTCTCGGCTAGATTGAATCATTTTAAGTAGTAGACCTGGCGGGATGGCAGAGATGTCAGCATCCAACCACACTACATGTTCATGCCACGATTCCATTGTCGAAAGTAGAGCATAATTACGGTATCGAGCGAGCATGCGTCGTCTTTCAGCTTGGAGTGAGTGATCATGACGATTCAAACGAGTCAGTCCTTTTTGAGCGAAATCGCTGCGGAAGAGGATGGATAGCACTGGATATTGGTCAACGTAATAGCCAAAAAGCTGCTTAGCCTTCGTAAACTCGTCTTCAGAAGACGTGAGCAGCGTGATTGATATCTTCTGTTTTGGATAATCAAAAGACCCGATGAGTTTGAAGAAATCTTCGATGTTGCGGTTCTTCCCCCAGGATTCAGCGTCATTGAACACGCACACGATAATCACAGTGTCACCCTCTTTGTTGCCTGGTTGCGTCAGAAGCCCGGTATTTTCAATGCGATAGTGTTGACCTGGTTCACTTTTGCCATGTTGCGGGAACGATTCTTCGTATTCGTTGAATGGTTGGGCCGATGATGTCTTGATAGAGAATGTGACATCTGGGTTTAGCGGAGCTTGCTCAGGGGTCTTCGAATGCAACACACTAGTCACTGGTAGTTGCTCAGGAGTCTTCAGATTCAACCCGCTAGTCACTGATAGTTTGTTTGGTTTTTCTAGCTGAAAGATGTCCTTTGTTGGTGCGACAAACAACTGGATCCAGAAAACGAATGTCACCACCACTAACAGCACCAAGAAAAGTCTTCGTCGATCACTGGTAGTTGCTCAGGAGTCTTCGAATGCAACCCGCTAGTCACTGGTAGTTGCTTAAGAGCCTTCGGATGCAGCACACTAGTCACTGATAGTTTGTTTGGTTTTTCTAGCTGAAAGATGTCCTTTGTTGGTGCGACAAACAACTGGATCCAGAAAACGAATGTCACCACCACTAACAGCACCAAGAAAAGTCTTCGTCGAGTTGGCTTCCCGTACCGAACGAACCACTGAAGCCTCATCACCTTTAAAATGCTCCACCTGAATCACTTGTGCGTGAATCAAACAAACTCAGAGTGGCTACTGAGAGCAACCATTAACGGGATCAAAATGATGAGAGAGCAAATGGATAAATCTCGTTGATGGTGAGCCATAGGATATCGGGCTGTAATGTACCTAGTATTGGATTACCAGTCGCTCGCATTATATAGAAACAAATTTGAAAATGAGACTTTGTTAACTGTAAGTTTTGGGCTGAAGTGGCTAGGAGCTTCCTATGACTCGCGGCATTTTCAACTCCCCATAATAATAAAACGAATAAAGTAAATGACGTGTCAACAAGAATTCCTGCGACGAGTATCAAAGCGTTGCCGTCGCGATGTTCCAGGCAAAACTGACCAACATGATCCCCATACAAGCAATTGCAATTATCACAATCGCCAAAGCTTCAGTAGGACTGCGCTTCTTTAAAGCATCCACCACCACTGTCAAAAGAGCTGCACTTGCCAAGCTGAGACTGCTGGCATGAACAATACTGCTGACCCCACCCTCCTCATTGCCTGACAATGCCTTGGTTTCATCCGTTTCGTCGTCCTCAATATCCAGCACACATTGTGGTTCATTATCCGAGTCGCCCTCCGTTTCAACAATCGTAGATTTGTTACTCGCATCGTCTTGATGGCGCTGCAATTGAGCGACTTGTTCTTCGAGTTGTTCAATACGCAGACAAGATTCCTGCTCGCGCGTTTTGGCGATCTCCAGAGCGTCATCAAGTGTTTCACACGTTGGGCACGATGCGTCCGACATCAGGAGCGGTGACCCCGTTGGGGAATCAAATTGACTATCAACATCGGTATCCTCTTCATCAGAGATGGTCATGTCTAAAACTTGGTTGTCTAAGTCGGTAGGCGAGTTTCCTCCTTCCAGTCCGGTAACTTCCGGTTGTCTATCTTCTCGACTCTTATGGTTGGTATCTGAAGCTGGGGCTATTACCACCGAAGATGTCCACGCCGGAGCAGCTGCAGCAGCCTCAAGCGAGACGATACGCATGCGCAGTCGAGCTGCGTGTTCTTCCATAGCATCCATTTCGTCACGACTTGCAGAGGCTAATGCCTCCAACTGCTGGCGCAATACTTGATTCTCACGAGCAAGCTCCATCAGTGCGCGGGCGCGTTGATCCACAACTTCATTGACTGACGCGTTCACCTTGATCCTCTTGGCACGGCTAGCAAATTTGAGCGTACTGCGAGTATCTTCGATGTAAGAAGGTGCAGGCGATGCACAGCAGACAAAAAGCATGCGTGCAGCGCCACTTAGTGACGGCTGCAAAATACGTGTCAGTTTGCTATCACGAAAGTTAATGTGGTCATGCTGGCTTGACGATTTGCAGCTACCGAGTGCCACAACAACTCGCGAGAGTGCCAATAAGCTTCTGTTGATGTTACCACTCTCCGTCGTGAGCCTTTTGCCGCCCGAGCTAACCGCTCGAGCACTTTCAGACCCTGCCAAATCCACGAAATTCAGACATCCCACACGAACACGCTCCGCACCGGCATCATCTTCAGTCGGCATTGGCGCATCAAGACGAGTCTTGGATTCAATCACCACCCTGAAAATTGAGTGGGAGCGACTACTTCGTTCGTTCATTCTGGTAACTCCGACCGCTCTCTGCTTCTCTCCATCACGCAGTGCTTGCAGCACTCCACGTGCATCTGTCACAACTCGTTCCGAGTTATCAGTAAAAACTCCAGTCACCGGATGTTCTCGAACATGCACCGTTGAATCCCTTCTCTTTCCTGATGCTGTCGATCCAGTCACCAACAAGTCTTTGACTGTTTCATTGTACACTTCCAAGTACGAGACTCTCACCAAAAACTCGACATCCGATCGCCTTGCCATTTCATCGAACAAATCCTTGACAGCCAATTGCACAAGTCCGTCACTGTCTTCAGGTCTTCTATCCTCTTCCGTTTCCACTTTGTCCTGTACCAACGTCATTCTCCTATTTCTCAATCCAGTACCTTGCATCGTGTACGTCTTACCACTACTAGTTTGTCCGTAGGCAAAAATTGACCCATGAATTCCGTCCAATGCCGAACGGGCAATGGACCGTGTAAGTCCATCATAAATGGCTCTAGTAGAATGTTGAGCGTCGTACACTTCATCAAAGGCATAGACACCTCTACGTCGAGCATTTTGGCCCGAAACGGGTGCAGCTTCGACAGTACCAGTGTCAGCATGAACTGTCCAGGCAGATTGACTGCATTTCTCCTTTGGCAATAGAGGACGGAATCGAACCGTAACGCGCACAGTCTCCCGTCCATCAGTATTATGTTGCTGAAGTAGTTGCAAGTCATCCACGTCCAGTAGTTCGGACCCGTCCAATTCACTTGGAGCAATACTCGAAGCCCGTTCCGACCATCGAATGTCACTTTCGAAGCTTCCACTGCGACTGCGACTATCACATTGACTGTAGCTGTAACTGAGACGCGAACGTGGTGGACGAACTAAAGACAGCAGGTCGCTGTCCCGACGCCGCATGGAAGACTCGAACGTCGCAGAAGTTAGTACACGAAATGATAGGGGGTTCACAGGGCGGACGTAATTCCAAGTCCGACGTAGCGGAGAATAATGTACTGTTGATAGGGATGAGCTCTTGTGCTTGTTCGAGCCAGAGAGCGATACAACGACATGTGGTCGGGACAGCCAGTTCGTAATGTACAAATAGTTTACCAAGATTTACAAGAATTTGAATTTGACTTGGATAATGTAAGGTAGGTTGTTGAGATCAAATAGGTATTATGCACTTTATTATGTAGTAATACACGTTAGAGTTACCAATACAGCTTCAACACGATCTCGGAGTCTGTGTCCTGTCTGCTTTGTCGCTACGGCGTGTGAACGAATCCTCGGTCCGAAAGTGTGGCAGAAATCGCAATCGTTCACTAAGTCGTTCAATTCGAGCGTTGAAGCGGTCCCCGATTCGAGTGGATACCACTTCATGCATTTGCAGCGAAATGCCCCATTCCGGCCGCTCAAATGTTTTCAGGAACGAGTGTACTTTGAACTTTTCTTCGACAATCTCACCCGTACTTGACGATGTCTGCAGCAATTCATCCTTATAAACAGCAAGAGCCGATTCACTCATGACGATCTGGCCTCCTTGCCCCATCTCACTCATCTCGCGCGCCATCATTTCGCTGAGCCCTAGATAGGTCATTTTGCCTGTCGTCGGGTGTCTTGAGCACACCAACCGATCGTCCCCGTCGTGAATGGCCATTCGCACTCGAAGTCCGTTGAATAATAATCTTGTCCAAATATCGTACACTCGCGCTGCGTTGTCGTATTTGAGCAACGCAGTCGGCCACGGAGCCTTCAACAACTTCTCTTGTACGCTGACGCACCAACCGATGGCGTCACGGACACAATGGAACGCTAGCTGAAAGGAATCACCTGCGGTCGTAATTTCGTAGCCTCGGAATCGTGGCAGTTGTTGTCGTAGCAAGTCATCGTGGATCGATTGCGCATCGGCCATTGCCTGTGAATTACCAGCCCAAAGTCGACTAGAACCTTCAATGTCTGTGACCACGAAAATGGGTCGTCGGATAGGAGCTTCCACGATCACATCCATCGTATCAAGACCTAGTTCATCTTGGAAGTAGCCACCTTCGAGAAGCTGTTCATACACAGAGGATGACATGATAGGACGTAGAGCTCGATAGCAGCAAGTAACGCTGATACCGATCGCGAATGCAGTGCCTGCACCAGAGAGGTAGAAGAGAATCTGTGTCAGACCCACCCACTCCATCTTGATGTCGTCAATAAGGCGGGCCAAAACTTCCACTATGCAGGACGGAAACACCAGCACACAGTATACCATGACAAAAGTTTTGATACGCTGGTGAAGCAGTAGTGACGCTGGGTCCACAGCACTTCGAGCACGTTTCTGTCGAGAAATCCATATCGTCGCATACACCGGATAGAGCACAGATACCCAAACACATGCCAACTCGAACCAAAAAGCAACAGTCTGCACAGTTTCCGCCTTTGTGGACGGCAGGAACGCTGAAATTGCCATCAAGAGAGCAAACACAACTGCGATGATACACGCGCGAATGCAGTATTGCCGAATAATTGCACGCTCGCGTTTAGATCCACGGTCCATTGACTTGATAATAAGGCGCTTCAACTCATAGGCCAAAGTGGTGATGAAAAATGTCGTACACAGCAAAGCACAGTCTCCGATTAAAGTAACAGTGACAGCTACCGCCTTGAACTCCTTCCCATCAGAGTAAATTGCTCGTGCTCCCATCAGCTCGCCATCGTCGAGTGAATCCAATGTGTCTCGTAGTCCGTTAAAATTGGTCAACACACCCACGTAGAGCAGTAGTCGAGCCAGCGAGTAGATGAAGTACAACCTGCAAACCGAGTAGGTGATGTACTGCACGGCCGAGTCGCCAACCTTAATGTGTTTGAACGAGAGCAACAGCGTCGTGACCGTCGCAGTCGTAGCCACCGCCAGCACAATCACATACGTCAGAGTCCAGTCGTAATGTGTCGAATCATCCATTCACGATCCGAAACCAAGTTGCTACGCAGGACGCGTTCGCTGAAGGCAGCAGGTTGTGCACAGGTGAGTCACCCACTGCAGCAGTGTTGGAGGTGATTTAGTCTCGTTGCCAATCAAGGAATAACGGTGATTCTCCTCTGCCCGACGTTGCACCATCGCCAATTGAGCTCCTTGCTGAGTTTGTGCAGCAGATGGTCAGGTCCAGCGTTGCCTGCTCGCAGTTCACACCCAAGTCACAATGTGCAGCGTTGTCACCGCCAACACGTGTTGTCTCCGTATCGTTACTCCGACATCAATGCAAATCGCGTACCTATGAATATGGTCGAGTCTCTGTGCATCATGAAGCGAAGGAAGAGTGAAAAGCTGTGCTGTGGCTTCGACAATTCACTAAAGACCTGGCACAGTAATGATGGATCAACTCGGATGCATGTCAAGCCTTCGACTTTAATGAGATACGCAAGTTGTCAATAAAGAATAGTGTTTATGTTGAACCTCGTTGCAGATACTGCTTCACCACTGAAATATTTCGGCGATCCTGCAACATCCACGTGAGGTTCAACGCCGGAGTACCATGAGTTTTCTTCGCCCGTTGTTTGAATTCTTCCTGTTCGGTTTGTACGGCGTCCAATAGTTTTTGCCAATCGACCCATTGGCACTGCCGTTTAACATGTCCAGCTTTGCATTGCTTGACTTGGTCTCGCTTGGTTTCGATCGTAAGCTGAAACGCATGGAGGCCTATTGTCCAAACCTGCCAAAGTGCAGAGATTAATATCCGACTATGGAGTTGCTAATGTTTTCTAGAGATAGCCGTACCAGATGCTTCTGTGCTTCGTACGAGTGTTTTGACGACCGATTCATAGCAGGAATCTTGGGAGATGGATCAGATTCCAACTCAAATTCCAGACTGCGGTGAATTCCCTTGGTCATCTTCTTCAGGACTCGATGAATACATTCGTGAAAGAAGTGCATGTCACAATTCACGAATGGCAACATGTCGATCAGAATCGTGAATCGATGCGCTGTCACGACTAGTATCTGGAATAAGTTAATGTGAATAGTATCTTCCGATAGCAACTCAGAGTCAAAGTACAGCGCGTGCCAACGTTGACGAATCGGAGAGATCACTTTGTTCACAAAGAAGTCCTGTGCCGCCTTGGTCTCATTTAATGGGATAGAACCTTGCAACAACGAACTGCTCAGTCTACATAATACACAACTTATTAGTAAATCGATCTCAGTACGCATCAATACAGCTACGATTACTTTTCGTAGTTCACGTAGAGTTGAAGATCATGCGGGTCTATCAGCATACCACACCACGATATGCACCCCTCCTGTCTTGGCGTTCTAGATTCGTCAGCCTTTTCTCCTTCATTGCCGACCTCGAAATTTACTTGACTCTTGGCAACATTTACGAAACATCCATATTCCTCATTGCCCTCATGCATCACCCCAAAGAATCGTTGTGCTCTCTTCAAATCCGTCGTAATGTACATGAAGTCGTCAGTATATCGAAACAGCTCTTCATGCTGGCAACAGGAAACAGGTACAAGTGCTGGATCACATACTTCCGGCAAACGCTTACGAAGTACTCGCCTCTCAAAATGGGCGTAATACATGTTGCACAATGTCGTGGAAAGCACGGAACCTTGAGGGATACCGCACCACTGCACGTAATCGTGACCTTCAAGTTGGACGACATTCGCAGATAAGTGTTCCTTCAACAACTGGAGAGCTTTCGTTTTAGTCAGGTAGTCATAGAGCACACCATCCACAAACATTGAGTTTTTCTTCTTAGACAGGACTGCAAGCTCGTCGAAACCCAACAATTCACCGGATGGATATGCAGGACGCTCCAGCTTGAAGAAAAATGAAGACGAAGATAGTGATTCCTCATTCTCTGTAGAGATCGGGGCAACTTGATGGCCAACCCAATGCTTGCGGATAAGGTATTCATCTTCTTGTATTGCCTTCTTGAGCATCTGATAGAGCTTCCGAGGTCGAATCGTATCAAAGCAGCGCTCAACGTCTACAGTAACGCAATAAGCCATTGGAGTGTCTCCGGATGCACGTCGCTCTGCGCAGCGAGTACATGATGCAATTTGACGAAAAAGAGGCTTGAGTCGCTTGTATATTTCGTCAATGTTTCGCACTGATGCTCCAAGGAGACGTTTAGGTTGTCGATCCATTTCAAAAGTCAAGACTCGATGAACGACTTCCATGGTTCTGTTCACTGAGACCATCTTGTGGTCAACGGCTGTGGATAGATTCATAAGTGGACGAATTCCAGTAGCTTTGGGTAGCAACCGTAATCGAGAGGTTGCTAACTGTCGTTCTTCAGAACTCTTTCTGGAAGGCTGCAAAATACCTCCCTCGAGATCTTCGAGAGCAAGAGTGCTGCAGATTGATAGAGTGTATTAGAACTCAGCGGTGCAAGATTTACACAATATGTACGTCTACCTGATCACATTCCAGACTGGGCGTTGATAGTACGCGATTTCATTCGCCATTCCCTCTGCTTCAGTAATAAAAAACAAGTTTCGCAGCAACGGGAAAACTAGGACTGATATTACCCACCACAGTAAGTCCTCGAAGAGCCGATGTCGTTTGACTCGTTCGTTTGGTGGGCTAACATCGCCAACATTAGATATAAATCGCAAAAGAAAAAAGTGCCGTACCAGTATGAAGTACTCGAATTCACGTTCATCCATTTCACAGTCGTAACTTGAAACTCGTGAACACACTAAACAAGACACAGTGAACACTTATTACTAAAAATTCAAGCAGTATTCTCGCATCCGCTCGAAATGCAAGGGCACTTACTTTTTTCAGCGAGAAAACGTCGAATTTCCGAGAAAAAATAAGTTTGCGCAGCATCGATTTCACGCAGTTCCAATTTTTCTTGGTGTTGCTGTCGCCCCACAGTTCTTTGGGTACGACACCAGCAACAAGTTTACGAACCAGTCTATAGATCTTTTTCTTGGGAGTCGCAAACACCAGCAAATTCTTAATATCATCCTTGTGTTGCTGCAGCTTTGTCAGATCTGACACACCGCGAGTGCTACGCTCCTTTCCAGTGCTAGCATCTGCGTTCCTTGTTTTTTTACCAATGTGCGTAGAGTCTCCGTGGCCATTATCCGATGATCTAGTTGAAGCATGTGACAGCATTTCAATTGCTTCCTCTCTACGCTTGCGCTTACGATCGAAATTTGGTGCCTCGGCTCCATCTTGGCTCAAATACCCATCATCCAGTGCTTTGCGTACAATTGGTAGGAGCATAGGTTGTGAAGATGCCTTTGCATTAGCAGCCCTCTCTGCAATTTTATGATTAATGCTTGGGTGATCCGTCATGAACTTGCGGAAGTCCTCGTTCACTGGGATCAACTTCTTGGCGAGCTCTTCGACTTGGAACATTTTGAACCTCGATACCATAGTCTGTATCGTTGGAATAAGATTAACCAATCGCTTTGACAAGCGCTTTTGATCTGCACCATCGGGGAAAATCGCTCGAAGTACTCGTGAAGCCTCAGTCCGACTAATCGGGTCGCCTGTCTTGGACGCCTTGACCAGCATATGCGAACTCGCATACACACGATTCTTTCGAGAATAGCGCGCATACATCACATGATTAATGGACACTTCCCGCTTCAGCGAATCAACAGAACCATCAATTGCTTGAGGCTTTTGTTGACGCATGCTTTTTCCAGCAAGCTAGCAAAAAAACAAGCAACACCACATATCATTAGTCTCAAATACAACATTTCTGGTTCAGTAAATGAATACCTGCATGTACGAGTCTGGAGCTTCCTTCAATTGAACAAAAATGGTGTAATTCAGCAACAAATGTGTCATGAGATCGTCCCCCATGAGTTGGTGCAAAGATTTCCACGGTGGTTTCTTCAATACATCCACCAATGTATTCGGGTAGTAGCAAATGACCCCGTTCGACTGCGTTACTCGATGTCCCGCAGCACCTGGTGCAACCTCTCGATACCCAAGCGTCAGAATATTTGCGTCCTCCCAATTCATTGCTCGCTTGCGTGCTAGAAGTCGCTCAATCACATGATGCACCAGTTCGGTCTGTCGCCACACCACGAAATCCTGTCAATCTCATTCTACTTTTTATTTTACTTTTTCAATATGCGTTCAACCTACCTGTGAAATGCACGTTTCGCAACTCCATGGAGAACGAGGGAACGCTTGTGTCCCAGTAGTATGGGACTGGAAAACGAATGTGTGGCTTAAAGCGAAAGCGACGTCCTGGTTGGTCACGTGCGACAAATTTTGCTCCAGGATGATGTCTCCATCGGCAGCACGCTGCTTAGCAGCACTGTAATCAGTTGTGCCGCGACAAGTTTTGCTCCAGGATGATGTCTCCATTGGCAGCACGATGCTTAGCAGCACTGTAATCAGTTGTGCATTAATACATAAGGATTTGGAATAGGGTAAATGCTCTCTCACCTCTGCAGGAACGAGCGCAGTGTCGCCGCCTTCACGAGTAGCGCTTCCATCAGTATATGGCTACATTGATGTTTCCAACCTAAAATTGGTGTGGCATACTCATTTATCAGTACCTGTGATTTGAATAAAGTAAAACTTCATCTTGTATATTGCTATTTTGCTACATACACTCCGCGACAAAACCTTTGTG
>PCFV01000920.1:0-11086 GCA_002812785.1 Phytophthora litchii
AGAATGGGATTCCTCGCCCACTTTTGATAGCTCCAGTATTGATTATGGCGTGGCGAGTATCCAGGAAAAAGTCGAGGTGCAACAAGTAACTACCAGCTACCGCAGCTCTATGGACGCTGGGGGTACTTTTACTCTTTCTTGGGGTGGTCATACAACTTCTGCGCTGCCATTTGACTGCAGCGCTGCGGATATGACAGATGCTCTTGCTATTATCACGGATACCTCAAACGTTGCAGTAGATCCTGTGAAAATAACTCGAGCGCGAGTATCATGGGGGTTTGCTTGGAAGATAACTTTTCTGCACAATCCTGGAGACTTAGCGCTACTAGTGGCAGATGGAACGCAGCTAACAGGTGATTTTCCTCAAATTCGAGTAACGGAGGTTGTTCAGGGTTTCCGAGATCTGGCAATCGGCGACTTTACCCACGAAGTCCAAGAAGTGTTTACTGATGGTGTATCGTCGATGGGTGGTTGGTTCACATTGACATTTAGCGGCCAGACAACGGGAAAAATCAACTTTGATGCATCAGCACTGGAGATGCAGACAGCCTTGCAAGCGATAACCACGCTGTATTCAATCAAGGTCACCAAAGCAATACGAGACGCGGTAGTCAATACTGCAGTTTGGGCAGTCACATTTGCGTACCTTCGAGGCGAAGAGATGGTGGGAGCAGGTAACATTTTCACGATGACTGCAGATTCGTATCTCACAGGTACAAGTGCTGTGGTTCAAGTGGCAAATAAAATCACTGGATCGGATCCTTTCCGCTTTTCGCTCACTGGGCTTCGCCCTGGTGTAAAATACTACGCACACGTGATGGCATACAATGCAGATGGTTTCGGGTCCGCAACATCACCACTTGCTAGCGCGGTTACTTGCGGTCAACCACAATCTCCACAGTCCGTACTAGCTACTGTGGTAGATGGCACAACGCTTGCTGTTACCTGGACTCCAAGTGCTGTAAATGGAGATTTGTGTACTGTGGACAAGTATAAGGTTGAGTGGTATCGTGCGGAAGGGACTCAAGAGCAGCAAACCATAACCACATCCGCTGGAAAGGGTCTTCCAGAAATCCAGCGATTAGTGAACTTTGCTGATTCAAGAACCCTGAGCGGATCCTTTAAATTGACATTTGGCGGCGAATCGACTGCGAATCTTCAGTGGGATGCGGAGGCCATTGGCCTGAACTCGGTGAAGGAGCGTTTGGAGCGTTTATCCACAATAGGAACAGTAGATGTTTCAAGAGAGGAGTCAACCCGCGTGACCGGGTTGTTTGTGACTGCCACAGGGAGGACAGTCACGAGGCACCCAATGTCCACTTCCACAGTGGTGGGTACGGGACTAGCAAAGGGTGACACGATCTGGATTGCAGGGAACCAGCGCACAATTGCAGCTGTAGTAGCCACTGGGGATACTACCCTTACCATTGACGCAGATCTTGAAGTTTCAGTTCCTGTTCCGGTGTTTAAGAGCGCGTATGGTTACGAATGGAAAATTACCTTTCTAGCAGGCCACATTGGCCCTCAAGAGCTCATTCAGGTGTCTGCTAGTGACAGCTGGACAGGCAACAACCCTGGTATTGTCGTTGACTCCATTCAAAAGGGTCTGCAGCCGATCAGTGGGACGTTCACGGTCGCATTTGCTAGTGGAGGTATTTCGGATACTTCCCCGCCCCTACCACACAATATTTCGGCTCCAGATATGCAAATTGCATTGGAAACCTTAATTACTATAGGGGCTGTGAACGTTTCCAGATCTACCAACGGATACGGATACAACTGGGTTGTCACGTTTCTCTCGGAGGTTAAGAATGATATGTCGCTATTGGTCGTGAGCGGAACAGAATTACAAGGACCGGGTGCACGAGTACTTGCTGCGCGGACTCTAGCTGGCTCTCAGCCTTTGTTGTATTGTGAACGAGGTGGAGTAGCAGGGTCTGCCGCTGAGGTTACGTTGCCAGAGAAGCTCCGTTATGTTATCCAGGGCCTGAAGACAGGTCAGAAGTATGCCATTCGTGTGCGAGCGCATAACAGCGAAGGCTACGGCTATGCAGCGAGTATCAGTCCTGTATTTCAAATTCCGCGGTCAGTTCCTACCGTTCCACAAGATGTTGAATTACTGGTCCTTTCCAGTAAATATCTGAAATTGAGGTGGAGTGCTCCTGCAAATGACGGTGGGACAGCAATCATGGGCTACCGTATCCAATGGGACACAGCAAGCACTTTTCCGAACGTGAATACTCCTAACTACGACTTTCAAACCGTGATGAATGTGAATTCTTCCAATTCTGGACCATACTTCTATAATATCTTCGCGCCGATCGTGATGACCTATTATGTTCGAGTACTGGCGTTAAATGACCAAGGAGATGGCCCATATGCAACTCCGGTTCCCAAGTATGGAAGACCAACTGATCGTACACCAGGTCGACCCGAAGATGCTACTGCGACCATTCTGTCAAGTTACGCGATTTTAGTGGAGTGGAAAGCTTCTTCAACAGACAAATTTTACTATGGCGGTGATGGTGGGCTTCCAATTACACAGTACATGATTGAATGGGACACTTCGCCGGCTTTTAATTCACCTGCTTCGTTTGGGCTTGTGGATGGAACAAAGCGTTCATTCATTATTGGTGGTGACGACGCTATCACTGGGGTTAGATCCGATATTTTGACTGCTGGTTCGTCCTACAGCATTCGAGTCACTGCGTTTAACGCAAGAGGCTCAGGTGCACCCAGACCTACTGTTCCCTCGTCCGTTGTTGTCACAAATCAACCTCCTAGTGCACCACAGAATTTAACTCTTAGCGTCATATCAGCGACATCAGTTAAAGCAGAGTGGACGAATCCGCTGTTTGATGGCGGATCAAGTCTAAAGTCGTATCGGATTGAGTGGGACGAACAGGAAGATTTTGCGAGTGGACAGACATCCAGCGCAACGATTCCGATTGTTCGTGAGATGCAGTCGGTGCTTCTCCAGAGTGATGTTGTGAATGAAGAACAATTTGTGGATGTAACTGTGGAAGTCGTTAACGAAGAACAAGAGGTACGAAGTACTTTTACGGGTATTGACGAGATCCAAGTGATCAAAACAACTAATGATGTGGTAACAGACGAAGTTCAAGAGGTAGTAACTTCAGCGGCAGATGTGAATGAAATCCAGGAACTTCGCTTGGATGATGATGACGTTGACGAAATTCAGGCTATCCGGACTACAGTTGCGGAAAGTCCAGAAGCACATGACATTGCAGTTGGCGTAGAGCGTGTGCATGAAGTGCAGAGCATAACGATCTATTTTGCGGGTGGAGTCGGGTACCTGGCATCTATTGGTGGGACGTTTTTCATTTCTTTCGACAGCACTGCCTGTACGTACTGTCTGGAAACTACAAAGCACAGTGATAGTACCGATGATCTTGTTGTCGCATCTCTCCAAGAATCCAATGATCCAAAGGCCGCAACGAAGGTAAAAGACGAACTGGAAAAACTAGACAATATTGACATTGTGACTGTGAGTCGTTCTACCATTACATCTGGAAGTGGTGTAGCGGGGGATGATCTTACTTTCATCTACTTTGTTACATTTACAGGGAATGATGTGGGTGGGGATGTACCTCTACTTGCCGTTGGTGGTACAATTACATTTAGTGGCAATACTATCACTCCTGTTGTACGCCAAGAAACTCAGGGAAACGAACCAAGTTTCGACTACGTTTCTGTGTTGCCAACATATTCTTTAATCACGATTACGTACACGTGTGAATCATATTCAGACCCAAATGCAGACTCAACATTTAGTGATGAATGTGAGCCGATCGACAAGGTGTGCGATTCTTGTGTGACAGACTTTACGTTCTTGACGTTTACAGTAACTGGGGATGTGACTTTAAACGTCAAAAAAGAAACGAACTTAACCGCTGGTGTTTGCTCCTTCCAAGCAGACACGGTCTCATACGCATCAGGGATAACAACAATTACTGTAGATACCGATGACCCTGGGGCCTTATGCAGTGAATTTTCTAATGCAAAATTTTCGTTATTCGTAACACCCGAGATAACGACATCAAGTATTCCGGTCAAAACCTCACCAACAGTAGCAATTAGTGCAAGCGAATTTCAAGCCGCCTTGAATGTCACTGGTCTAACAGATGCCATGACAGTTGAGCGGAGTTTTGCTGTCACTTCAGATTTTGTCGGGGCTGTATATTCTGTGACTTTCACGACACGGACAGGGAAAATTCCGTTGCTGAAGTGCGATGAGACGAATATGTTCTCGATTCACATTGGCAAAAAGGTGTATTGCTATGTGACACGAAAGTCCACTGGTAGCATGCTGACTGGAACATTTAAGGTTGGTCTGATCAGTCAAAATGACACAGACCCAACCAACGCAAACGCTGCATATACGCCCACTGCGTACACTGATGCCATTCCATGGGATGCTACCGAGGATGTGGTGAAAAGCGAGTTGGAAAAAGTGGACATCCAAGCCGGCGAGCTTATCTTTGGTCAAGTAAACGTCGAGAGAACCGTGTATTCTACCACGACAGATAAATGGTCCGGTGGATTTTCGTGGCAAATTACATTTACAAGTCGCGGATGGGATATTCCAGCTATTACAGTTGACACAACTGGGCTTACGAGCTCTAACAACGTTGCAGGTCAAGTTGTTGTTGGGGATGGAGCGCACCCACTGTTAAATCCTACGGTGGTATGCACGGATGGTAATCAAATAGGTGGGACAATGATATTCACCTTTGGCTCAGCAATAGCTAAAACGTGTACAATTGGTACAGAGACATCCTTGGATTCACTAGATCGTGCGGTACCAGACATCAAGTTCCAGAACTTCTTCAAGAACAGTCTCAATGTTCCAACAACCATGATAACGCGTTCTGCGGCTACACAGGCACGAGGTTTCACCTGGACAATTGTATTTATTGATGACAGCACTCCAGGCGATGTGCCAGATCTTGATCTGGTTACACAGCTTACTTCAACCACAGGGAGCAATAATGGACGCACTACTGTAGTTGAAATTTTAAAAGGCAACGAGGTTGCTGGATCATTTCAGCTCATTTTCAACCAAGAATCGACGGGACCGATCATGGCTGGAGCAGACGAGTTGGCTGTGCAAGCCCAACTGAACAGTTTGCGCACCATCAAGCCTAGCAGTGTAATCGTCCACCGGACTTTGACAGATCCTCAAGCAAAAGGCTACACGTGGTTAATCACTTTTCATTCATCCGTATGGGCAGATCCAACGATTGATCACTCGGCAGGGATCGATGGAAATTGGAAAGGAGCTGCAGCAGCATGGGATGACGAGTGGGAATCTGGGTTTTCAAAAGCGTGGGGACGTCAAGTCGGCCATACATTCCCACTCACATGTGATGCAAGCAGCCTTGTCACTACTAGCAATGATAACACTCAAACATGCGTTACAAGTGTTGTAGGTTCCCCTGGAGTTGATCCTCTTGGTGGCAAATTTTCTATTATCTTGGACACGCGGTCCTCACCACACATGGCTGTGCAATCTCTCGAGACGAGTGATGAAATCGCACATAATGCCTTTGCGACGAAGGAGGAAAGTGGACATTCAGGGACGTCAGTCGAAGAGATTCTTGAAAAAATGCCAAATGTGGGCGATGTAGAAGTCTCTAGAGGGATGGTGGATGAACACACGGGAGGATATGAGTGGACAGTGACATTTTTGAGAGATGCCAGTGACCCCACACACCCTTGTGAGGAGATGGAAAAACTAATAGACGGATCGGAGGCATGTAACTCACCAGGTGATGTTCCGCAGATGACTACGGTTGAAACGCTGCTAAAAGGATCAACTAATAAGCACGCTACGGTGACTACAGTACAGAATGGACAGATCTTACGTGGTGATTTCACTGATTTCAAAGTGCTGGGCGATGCCGGTGTTGACAAGCGGTATACGGTTAGCGTAAACTGTTTAAACACACCATGTACAGTGACGGCCTTCAAGATCGAGTCTGGAGCAAGCACAATACGAAATAGCCTTCTTCCAGCCGATCGGTTTATTGTGGATGGGATTGTGAGTTGTGTTTTCGAGGTTGTTGACGTTGATACCAGTGTTACACCCCCAGCGAAGATTACTGTGAAGTCTGTAGACTGTGGTGCTTTGAACTCTAGAAGTACCTCACCGCTAGGTTTATCGATTCTTATTCCGTGGAACGGCGATGAAAATCTGGTTCAACGCGTACTGGAAGCTGCATCTACTACCACTGGGCGCAAGGTCAGTGTTCAAAAGACTGTACACGGGAAATATGGCGAGATTTCGTGGCTTGTTCAATTTATTTCGAACCCATCGTACACGCCATTAGGGGCTGGTAACTTGCCTAGAATTATACCTACGTTTGTGTCTGAGACAACGTTAAACTCGAATCCGATCAGTGTTGACGAGATAACTCCTGGATCAGAAGGATTAAGTGGGTCTTTCTTCTTGGATTTCCACTCTTCATTTGGTCCACGTGAAATAGCTTTTAATGAAGACGCTGTCCGCCTGGAACGTAAACTCAACGAGATGGACACGATTGGTCGAGTATCGGTGGAACGATTTGAATACCCTTCAACAACTACAGGGTGTACAGATTCGATGTGTTCTGGCGGTTGGGAAGACCAACCAGTTGGAAACCCAGGAACTCGAGGTGGATATCGCTGGAGAATCCGATTTTTGCGAGTTACTGGTGAGTATGAAGGTTTCACATTTCCACCTGGTAGTGGTAACCTGGATGAATTTTCTGTTGACTACTTGACGTCTTTAAGGGGAGATGGCTGCTCTGTTACTCCCTACACAGATATTGCAGGGTCAGCTCCGATCCTAGGTAGTTTTATGCTTAGCACCTCAACTACTCAGACGCCTTCACTTTTGTACTCGTCTTCAGCTGAAGCCTTGAAGCAGAGTATAGAAGCCATGGATATGTTCGGTGAAGTCGATGTCACTCAAGGGTATCTGCTAACCCAGAAGATTCCTGGTGTTACTGCTAAAATCGCTCGAGACTCGCTTATAGCAACAATCAGCGGCGTTGAAGATATTCGACAGTTCATCTCTCCAACTGACATCATCCGCTTCGGGTCGTCATCTGCGGAAAATCTGGTTGGTTCTGACGGTGACTCACCTTTTACAACAACTAGTCAAACTTCGATTGTGACTGTGGGTGCTCTTTCTCCAATTGTTGTAGCAGTAAATCCCTCATCTACAAAGTTGCTATATCCTGGAATGCAGCTTCGAATCGATGGCCTTCCATACAATGTTCAGCGCTCTGGACACGAAATTCAAACTATATCGGTATCAATTCCTACGACAAGTTGGGTTATCAGTCAAAGTATTGACTACTATGCACTCACCTTCTCCAGAGCAGGGGTAATCTACGGCCCGACAAATTGTTTCGCAGTGAATGCAAGAGCTGATACTCTCCAATCAGCTTTACTAGCGTTGGTTCGTATGATTGATCCACTGGCACCGACGGAAGATGTACTGGTGTCTCGTTCTGGGCCTGTTTCCACAGCAACTACAACTGGATACGTGTACTCTGTCTATTTTTTTGGTGACTCGGTTGCTGGTGATGTGGCTACGCTACAAAAAACAATTACAGGCGTTTCAGGGACCTGCACAGGTGTCAGTGGTGCCACTGTCACAGTCAATGTAGTCACTCAAGGAGGCAATTCGCCCCACCAACGTCTGTCTCTGGCAACGGATTCAGGACAGGTTATCGATTCAAATGGGTACTATAAGATGTCTCTCAATGGTTTAGAGACTGATTGCATGATTTGGGGTGCAGCAGCAAGCGACTTGGAAGATGCTATTGAAAATAAGTTAAAAACTGGCAAAGTTATCGTAACGCGGCGTGGTGGAGGAATCTCGCAGACAGAGATACAACGTCTTACGATGACGGCTGATGCAGAGGTGACGTCAGATAGTACGGGATTATTCCAGTTGCAGTTCACGTATGTCGGTGCGACTGATGTAACAGGTTGTATAAGTTACGGAGTATCTGCAGCAAAACTTCAGAAGGAACTCAATAGTTTGAGCAATCTGAATCTCGTCGTGGATCATATCAATGTTACACGAGACGGTGATGGATCATCGACCTGGGGATTTGGCTACGAGTATCTGATTAACTTCCGAGGTCCTCTGACTGGCGGGTACAGTCCTGTTGTCGGAGACGTACCTTTATTGGAAATTGTCAACGTTGGAAAGGGTCTTTGTTTATCAACTTCAGTTGGTGGTCATCCAACCTTGATTATTGAAACAGTACGAGAAGGATCGCCCGGATACATCTACGATATATTCTTTATGGACTACACGAAGACCGCAACGGTACCAACGATATGGTTACAGCACGAGGCTGAAGGCTCTGCGTGTAAAACTGGGTGGATTCAAAATGGCGGAAGTGTTCGTCGAGCATCAATGGAGACTATCGATTTCGGTGGTAGCAGTGAGATTCAAGTGTTGGCTATTATCGACAACAGTGCCACTGGTAAATTCATGCTAACTTTTCTCGGACAAACGACTTCATGCCTCCCTTTCAGTGCTAGCGCATCGGATGTGAAGGACGCATTGAATTTACTAAGCACAATTAGTGGTGGTGTTTCAGTATCGGGAGACACAGATGTGAATCTAGCGCCTAATGGATTTATCCATCGAATCACCTTTGTGGGGGACCTTGTCACGGGAAACGTCCCCCTGTTAGTGGTTAATGAAGCCAGCACTGCATGTCTTAATCCGCAAGTGACAACGAAAGCTGTAGTTTCAGTTGATACAGAGGGAGGGCAAAACGTAGGGGCTTTTGCCTTGACAAGTTACTACAATGGAGAAGCACCAGATGTGCCACACGTTGCGTACAGTATTTCACAGCAATTTAGTGTGCTGAGCGAACAGTTCGAAGTCCAGCAGTTGATTACGTTGAATCCAAGCAATACAGCGGCGACGTATAAACTCACTCTACTGAGCCAAACTACCCCGGATATTCCATGGGATGCCTCTGAAAGTGCAATGGAGGCAGCATTTACTGCCATGGGTGTGACGGCAGGTGATATTACCGTCACAAGGAGAACTGACCCAGTACTAGCCCCATCACCAGGTTACGTGTACACCATTTACTTTAGTGGAGCCTCCGTTACTGGAAATCAGCCTCTTCTTGTGAAGGGAAGTCTGACATTTGGTACTGGCGGGGATGTAATCGTGTCCACTATCCGTGACGGTACCAATGGAGTGTCATCGTTTACAAAAGACACAATACCGTTGGCACAACCAGATAACGCAAATATCGCTTCGCGGTATCTAGCCAGTGCTTCCAGTCTCAATTTGTTCAAGGTGAATGGTTTACTCTGGACGATCAAGTTCAAATCATCCATTGGGAATATCCCAAAACTCGTCAAACAAACCAAGGCACTCTCTGGAGGAACGATGACAGTTGTAGATGACTTTATTCCAGGGTCTGCGTCTAACTCGTACGTAATCCCCAATCTTCTCGCTGGAATTAATTACTATGTTCACGTGGCATCGATTACCGACGTTGGCACTGGCCCCTACTCAGCCGCAGGATCGATCATGCCGAGTGGTACAGCTTCAGCAGTGCAGCATATTACCGCTGGATATGCTCTCTATGAGCACGAGGTTCAAGAGGTACGTCTTGCAACGTCTCACATCACCGAAATACAGGAAATCACAACAGAGGCAGCAAGTATAGCGGAGGTTCAAACATTAAGTACGTACGCATCCTCGTCGTTGTGTCCGGTTGGACCCTGTATCAAAGGAGGTATTGCCTTTCGCGTTCCAACTGTACAGACCGTGACAATCTCGGCACAGGCAGTTATCACGCTTGGTACATTTACTCTGTTGTTCACAAGGGACGTGGAAAACACAGCGCTCCATGGATCGTTCATGACAGTTGGAGCTAAGACGGATCCTATCCCTTGGAACGCTGACGCAGACGCAGTAAAACAAGCTTTGACCACCGTGGCAAATGGTGCTCTTACTGCGAGTGACATCGTGGTCACGCGAGAAGGTGATGCCTCGGAGGAATACGCCTATGGATACGTGTTCCAGATCACGTTCGTTGGCAACTCCGTCGCCGGTGAGACTTCAAAGGTTGTGTGTGGTGACAAGTTGTTCACGGTAACAGGAAATGCACTTTCAAGTTGTGTTGTAACAATGAACACGGACACGGCGATGGGAACAGATACTGCAGTGCAACAGATAATTGTGACTGCTAAGAAACCTCTTGTTGCGGGGTCATACAGTCTGCTTTTTTATTATCTCGGTGCGCAGAAGACATCAAGCTGTATTCCATTCGACGCGTCCGCTAGCGTCATGGACATTACACTCGAAGCCATGGATAACATTGACAAGGTGTATGTGACCCAAGAGCGAGATAGCTCTATTGCTCCCAATGGATTTATTTATCGGATCTTCTTTCATGGTAACGGCGTGTACGGCGACGTGGGTGTGCTCGATTTTGTCATGTGTACAGATTTTCAGACGCAGGAAAAAAATGCTCTCACGATTGTCGGTGTAGATGGAGAAGTGCTTATTTCAATGGTGGACTATGGCGGATTTAACCCCCTGAATACTTTCGTCAGTGCGACCGCGGCCACTGCTGTCCAGCTCACGACTGATCTGAACCAACTACCTGTTTTTGGGAATGTTTTGGTTTCCCAGTCTCTTGTGGACCAGCAGGGCGGCTACGTTTGGACAGTAGCGTTCAATGAATCAGAAGGAAATTTGCCACAGTTTATCTGTGCTGTAGATTCACTTTTCAAGACGGTTGCAGGTGCAGGTTGTGAAACGGACACGCTCACTGATGGCAATGTTCTCAGTGGGAACTTCCTCATCGAAGCTTCTTCACCAATTTCATTCAACGCTGATGCTGGAACTATCAAAACAGCAATTGAAGTAATGTCGTGGATTGGTACAGTGCAAGTAAAACAGTCAGCACCATCCCCCCAGTTAGGCTACACCTGGACCATTACTTTTCTGGATTACCGTGGTGACGTGCCTACTTTACTCGTCACTAGTTCACTGATTGGAACGGGTAACAACATATCTGTACGG
>PCFV01000921.1:0-11072 GCA_002812785.1 Phytophthora litchii
CGTGCTGTGCCTCGCTTGTCGTGGTTTCAGCAAGGAGGTGCGGTCCTGCGTCTGTGATGAGGAAGGCGATCGTAGGCATGGTATTATCAAGCGTCAGCAACTCGGCAAATGCAGCCTTCTGATTCTCGTCTCCGTCACCACCATTGGCACTTACGTTCTGAACTCCAGGAGGCACACAGAGCTTAACCGATTTGATGAAATTGATGGCCTCTTCTCCCTCTGTGAAGCTGTGGTTTGTCACGAAACAACCCTGAGAGCTCTCGGTGAACGTGATGATGGTGATCGTGACCGAGTACTCTTCTTCGAACACCGAAGCGACAAGATGATGCACAGTCTCCTTCACACCGGCCAATTCGTTGCCCATGGAGCCAGTGATGTCAAGCAGGAACACCAAGTTGATCATCGTCGTTGAGATGGTCTGGGAATGTGGTTGTGTTGTCAGAAGCAAATTGGAGAATGATCAAAGCTAGCATGTGCGAGCTGAAAGACGTTCACTCACGTTGCTGCTAATTGAGACCAGCATAATATATCATGTGACGAGCCAGATGGGTTCATGCGAGTTTGGTGAGTGGAGGTCAACTTCAACATGTACCGCAAGGTTGGTACGCACATAAGATAGTTATCCCACAAGAACCTTCGCAAGGGCTTGTGGCCTATCTTGATGATAACACCACAGGTATACTTTTTGGATCTCACATCGCACGTTGCAGCTTCCACAAATTTAGATCATGTCTGTAGTCTATCGAAAGGCGCGTGCTTTCTTGAATAATGGACACAACCACGACAATGGTGGAGGACGTTCTTATTGACCGCACGTATCAAGCCCTCATGGGTGTAGTGCAAACCACTGCTGTAAGTCGCAAGGTTCTGGCAAGACCCCCGTTCACGTTCCTACACAAACTACTCGTGGAAACTCTTACCGAGTACGACCTCTTTTCGGAGCAGCAGCTCCAATTTTCTGCGATGACTACCAAGCAAGCCAAGGTAATGTTGTGTGAAAATAGTTATGTGCTATTCAGTCGTGACGATTTACAGATCTCCTTGTTGTAGGCTGCCTTCTTGACGCGAGCAATCGCATTCGTAACCTTTGTGATGAATTCTCAGTCTGACCGCTCCCGTGTCTCCTGTCTTCTACTAGTCAGTCCTGTACAAGTGCTAGCAGGTGTCCGTGTCCCGGACACACTTGAGTTTCTACTCCAGCTCTGTGAAGTTTGTCGACTACCTAATCGCGATATCAAAGATGCTGCTGCGAAGGAGGTGCGCGAAAAGGGCGACGCACACTTGTATTCCTCCAGCGTCACATTCCGCAAGGGACTTGTGCTTATTCAGGGCATCATTCGCTCTTTTCTCAAACGTCGAGTACGGAAGGCTGTTCCACGCCTAAATGGTTCACCAATGCACGGACAAGACTTTTCCATGACTGAAGGCACTCGCTTTCTCAAGGAGCTAGCCGATGGTCGAATTTATAATGGCATCATTCGATCTGTTGAAAAGAATGTATTTGTTCTGGGCTATGAAGAAGACACTGAGGCTGAAGACAAAGTTAGTAAGTTACCTTCATTACGCTTAGCGTAGATGTCCACAATAGTTACTCACTGATTTTTATCTTTACAGGTGAGATTGAGATGAAAATCATACTGGAGGAGTCTCAGCGTCTCAGTGCATCTCGTGGAAGCTATCGATTATCGCGCAACAGCAGTAGTGAGCGCACGGATGGCGATATCTCATTCAGTGATCTGCCCGATTTAACCGAAAGCGCAAACCCGCAACCACTTCAGTCTATCAAGCGCGTGGTATCTCGCGACTCGGGAGTGGCGTTGTTAGGTACCAAAACAAGCAAACCCAACACGCTCAAACGTGCTCAGTCCCAAACGCCATCCAACACGATAATCAGAATCCCATCGAGTGAGTCTGTCACGTCGAGGAAGTCCACTAATCGAAGCTTATTTGCTTCGATTGACGGATCAGCTCGAGGGAAAACTGGTAGAGGCGACAACCAGGACGAGACAAGTGAACTTCGACGGCGAGTTTCAAGAACGAATGACTGGCAAAACTCGCTCAAAAAAATGCTCGCCGAAGGTAGAGATCAACCGTCCCCATCAACTCCACTAGGTCCTGAAGTGGATAGCGACAGTAGATCACAACTCGATCCTGGACAGAAGAATGCATTAGACACTCAAGACTGGGGCGCAGCTCACATTCCAAGCTTCCCAAAATTTGGTATCCCTGGGGTGAAGCAGCTAGCGCCATTGGTAAAGCGGGCTTCGAATGGATCGATTTCAACCGCAGAAATCAAACCGCTTCAGAAGGACCAGTCACGCGCTCCAGGTGCACCAGCAAACACTTCGTCTTCATTACCAGCAACACGAATTTCGACGTTGCAGCGTGGAACCAGCTCAATAAGTGTTCATCGCGCAGGTGCGGTAGCAAATGCTTCTCCTGCTCTATCTCTGTGTCCTGCTCAAACCAGCAGTGAGAGCGTAGCCGACACTGCTTTCGGAGGCACATACCAAACAACAGACCAACGCACCCAAGAGAAACAAGCCTTGATCCGAGATATCGTCATGCGCATCGACAGCTACATGAAGCGCAAACGCCTTCGAGTGATCGATCTCTTCCGCTTCTGCGATGCAGATGGCAATGGTAGCATCTCACCTGAAGAAATGATCGACACGCTTTCGCAGATGGAGATCCAACTCACACCAGACCAAGCACGTGAGTTCCTCCTACATATCGACAAAGATGGCAATGGATCAATCGACGTTGATGAATTCGAGGAGCTGGTTCGCGTCTCGCGCCGCAACGAAGCTCAGCGTGAACAACTCAAGAAAGAACTCAATGGGCCACGAAAGCAACCCGAGAGCAAGGGTGCTCAGAAGCAGAACGCGGTCATGAAAGTCAAAATCAAGCAAGCCATACTCGATGAGTTCAAAGCTACACAGGAAGAAGGTGGCGAAGGAATAAATGTCACCCAGTTGCGTTCACTCTTCACACGATTGGCGCTGCCGGGGATGAACGACACTTTTGTCGGTTCACTTGTGGACCGCACTGTTGAGATTGCTATGGGGACATCAGGTTCCGCTTCAGATCCACTCTCCCCACCGTCGAGCTCACAGTCGCAGGCACGCAGCCCCAACAGCAAATGCCTCATATCATACCAACATCTCGCCAAGGCACTGGAAGAACTCGAGTGGTCAAAAAAGTCTAATCGCTTCCTCGACCAGTCTTGGATTCGGCAATTTGACTCGCAACTGGAGCGAGCTATCCGCGAGTACGAGATGCTTTGATCAATATCACTCGAAGCTAGGCACGATAAAACCAGTCCGCTACATTATCATAGGGGCTGTAAAGTGAAGACTTCTAGGGTGGACAGACAGCTCGAAGCCTCAGAGTAATATCTAACTACGCTTCCGGTGTGTTCGGTGTTTCTGGCAAAATGCCTGCAGTTGTCCCCCTTCCTTCATAAACATATCGTAAGGTCCTCTGGTTTCACGACCACACAGTGGGTGGAAGTACGTCGAGCATGAACTCCGCATGCATTTGATGCAACCACCTTCCTTCTCGCACAGAGCACACGTAGATCCCTTCATCTGCTCGACAGCAGCTGCCACGTGCTTTACTCCACTCATACGCTCCACATCGGAAAATTGAACACCGGGGGCCCACAGAGCGCATACGACGTGGACCCATTTGCCTTCGACTGTTTTCTTGAATGCACTCTTTGAGCGCTTCAAAGGACACAGCTCGCACGTCTACAATCAAAGCAAAATGTCAGGACTGCATTTCATGAGTAAATCAAGAAGGGTAGACGAACCGTTTCAGCAGGTGATCCTGAAGGTTGGGCACAAAAGTCGCAAAACCATGGCTCGTCACCTTCTGGCACTGACTTAATACCGTAACAGTACTGTGAACAAACAACGTCAAACAGTGTTAGTGGGGCAGCACGATACGTGTCATATGCGACATCTACAAAGCTTACCTGATGAACGGCGACTGAGCACTTCTCGCATTGTACGATCGGGTCGTCAAGGAAGCCTTGGTCACTAAAGCACACGCGACACCACATTTCTTCGTCTTCTTGAGGATCAACATTGTCTTTAGGTGCCTTCCGAGATTTGCCACTCGTCTTTGCCTTTTTGTGTGGCCGGCTGCGAGAACGCTTCTTTTCAGGCTCTTCATCTTCCTCATATTCGTCTTCTTCTTCCTCTTCTTCTTCCTCTTCTTCTTCTTCGTGCTCCTCCTCTTCTTCCTCTTCAACCTCAACCTCAATCTCAGCCTCACCTTCAGCCTCAACCTCAGAACCACTTACGTGATCTTCGTCTTCGTCATCCACCTTTTGCCTCTGAGCAGGTTGCTTGCTTTTAGAGGGCGTAGCCGGAGAATTTGCATCGCTTGATTTATCCAGCTTCTTTTGGACTTTACGAATCTTGCTTGACACCTTCACAATCCCGAAATCATTTGTGCTTGACGACCTCTTGAGCACGATGTGAATACCACTCAGACCACGGTCACTGGGCGAAGAGGTTCTGGAACTTCTACCACCTGATGCTTGACGGGCTGCCTTCTTGCGTTTAGGCAGATCAACTTCGTCTTCAGCAAGATCTTCATCCTCACTCTTATAAAGTTTATGATCCTTACTCCTGCCATTCGCTTTTGGTGCCCGCTTGCGACGAGCTCCACCGTTTTTGGTCTTCGGAGAAACCTCCTTGGGTCCGTCGAGGAACTCTAGATACATTAGCTCCTCGCCAATGTCTTGGCTACGCCGACGTCTGGGTCGCTCAATCACCTGAAGCCAATCTGCTGCGACCTCGCGAACGTTTACAACCCCCTTGATAACACAGCCAGTGACCTTCAGTTCAATCAGAATCGCCAGAACTTGATCAGCATCAGCTAAAGACTTGCCTCGTTGTCGTTCCTTGACAACTGCACGAGCCAGTTCACGCAACTGTGATAGAAACTCCTTCACGTCATCTTGCGAGGCTGTCTTTAGCCAGCCCTCTTGGACCTTTGTCATGAGCACTTGCACCGGCTTAGGACCGAGGACCTTCTCCCAGAATTTTTCGTCATTGAAATCAATTGTCGTATCAGCTGATTCGGACGTAAATGTTGCCTTGGAAAAAGACAGAGCAGTAGCTTGAGATGCAGTTGTCGGTTTTGCATCACTGTCTCCATCTCCACTGTTTTCGTCGTCTCCATCAGCATTTTCGCCAGTTTTAGTCGGGTCATATCGAATGGTTCGACTTGATTGCAACAGATGGTCAATATCAAGCTCATTGATGGCGCGGTTCTCAGGATCCTGCTCGTCTTCTTCACCCATGATAGCGTACGCTCCATATCTGATCATCATTTCTACCTTTTCACGGTCCAGTGACATCAGGGACATCATGTTGCCGCTACCGTCATCTTCACCGTCGAATTCGTTACGGACTCCTCCAGTTTCGAACACAGCGTGATGCATTCCGAGCTTTTTCGACGCGATCTCAAACATTTGTGCTTCGTACGTCTTTTTTGTCACCAAACGATAAATGTTCACCGACTGAGTCTGGCCGATACGGTGACAACGTGCGACAGCTTGGAGGTCATTCTGGGGGTTCCAATCGCTGTCAAACAAAATCACAACAGACGCTGCAATCAGATTGATACCCACACCACCAGCGCGGGTACTCAAAAGGAACGCAAACGTGTCCGAATCTGGGTTATTAAAACGATCAATTGCCGCCTGGCGTGAATTTCCGCGAACAGATCCGTCCAAACGTTCCATGCTGTACCCTCGTAGCTGGCACATGTCTTCAATAATATCCAACATGATTTTGAATTGCGAAAAAATGAGCACCTTCTTCTTTTCCTGGCGGAACTTGGTCAGAAGCTTATCAAGAAGGACAGTTTTGCCACTTGCTTGAATTAAGACCCTCATTCGCAGTTGTTCATCAAAACCAGCGCATTCTTTATCTTCTACGCCACGAATTAAGAATGGATGATTGCAGCACTTGCGTAGTTCCATTTCCACGTTCACCAGATTCGCGACTGTGCCCGTTGCGCCCATGTTCAAGAACTGACGATTGCGCTCAAAGATAGCACGGTAATACTTCTTCTGCATCGTAGTTAGCTCTACATCAACAATAGTTTCTTCCTTTGGTGGAATGCTCTTTTCCACATCCTCCTTCACACGACGCAACATATAAGGTCTCAATTGTTCGTGCAGTTGAGCAACCTGTTCCGCAGTATTCAAATCACCAAACTCATCGTAGAATTCTTGTTGGCTTGGAAATTTCTCGGGCTCAATGAAATTTAGCAGACACCACAGCTCGAACACGCCATTCTGCAAAGGTGTACCTGTCATCAATAGACATGAATCCCATGTAAATCCGTGAAGCACCTGAAGCAGCTTCGCCTCCCGGTTTTTCAGCTTGTGCGCTTCGTCGATCACAATGTACCGCCAATGAATGGTTTCGAGGAACTCTGCATCCATCATAAGCGTCTGGTACGATGTAACCAGTACGTTAAACTTGTAAATACCACGTCTACGATGAACTTCACTCGCAAAGTGGAACTCTTGTTCACGGATGAACGCGCGAATGTCAGATCCTCCCTCGGAGTCGTGGTACACTACACAGTTCATTGAGGTCCATGTCTCAATCTCGCGCTTCCAATTGCCCAGTGTTGCAAGTGGGGCAACAACCAAGAACGGGCCTCGAATGAACTCACGCTGACGCAAATGTTCTAGGATAGAAGTCGCCTGGACAGTCTTACCCAGACCCATTTCATCAGCGAGGATGCAATTGCGGCGATTATACCAACAAAACGTTAGCCAATTGAGGCCTTCAAGCTGGTACGACCGCAAGGTGTTCTGGTTATTGTATACGGGAGACTCTTGGTACTTCGCCCATGTGTTCGGTTCCGGTCGAACATCAGAGAAGGTTGCAGGGTGGGCACCGTTAATAATCGGAGGGTGGTTGAAACGATGGAAGGCAGCGATTTTACGGTCATCGGTGAGTTGGTCTTCCCACTCCCAGGTGCAGTCGACGTAGCTCATGTCACGCCACTTTACAAGGTACTTAATTCCTTTCTTCTTTGGAACCTTTGGTTCATCTTCAGTATTGCTAGCATCCTTTTCGAGAAGATGGACCAGGTATGGGTTCGATTCCTCAGGCTCCTCGACTTCCTTTGCGTTTAAAATACGATCCACTTCGATGTACGAGTCGCTGAAGTAATTGCTGAGATCTTTCTCTTCGCCAACAACGACAGTCTCTCGTGCCTCCTCCACCAGACGGCTATTCTTTTGAAGATATCTTTTCATACGCTGGATAGCGTGTTGACCGAATTCCTCAATTTCTCTTACACTGAGCCAATTCACGTGAAGGTAAGAAGTGTCCTTCCACTTGATCATGAACTCCATTGAGACTTCGGCATCCTTCGCCATGTCCTTGTGGAAACGCACGCTCACAATAGTATCGATCTGCGGACCCTTCGGGCCTTCCTTCTGTTTCGGCTTTTCCGGCTTCTTCTCTTCATCGCTAAGCTCAAAATCAATCTCCTCTTCCACATATCTCTTCTTTGCCTTGCCAATATTACGTCCTGATCGACGAGCGGGTTTCTCTTCTTTCAGCACCTTTGGACCCGAAAAGTCGTCGTCTGAGTCGCTTTCATCCTCATCTTCATCAGAGTACGCCTTCTTTTTACCACGCTTCTTCTTCTTGGCCGGTTTCGCGATAACAGTAGGAGCAAAGTTCTTTCTCTTGTTCCGATTAGCATTTGGTTGGATATAGTTGTGGGCCGTCGTCTTCAACGCACGACTCAAAATCTCGTTCGGAATGTTGCCACCCGTGGACGTAAATTTGAACACCATAATCTGAGCTCGTAGTTGCTCTTTCTGTTCTGCTGTGAATACAGCACGAAGTAGTGGCCTCCGACGCTGAACTTGCTGCACATTTTGCATTGGAACAGGAGCATTTCCATTTGCACCATTGCCAGCAGGGTTCATGAACTGAACCGCTCCATTGCCGTAGGTTTGATGAATGTACTGGTTGTACGTCATTGCTGCCTCCTTCTCTGAAGAGAAAACTCCCAGTCGCCGTATGCCACCGCCATCCACATGCAACTCGGCGGCCCATTGATTCGGTGAGATATATCTAACACCCAAGTGCCACATCCCAGTCGTGAATAATTGAGGGTTGTCTAAACCAACAATCGATGTCTGCTGTCCCTTTCGGTATCCATGAAGGTCCCGGTTAATGCTACTAACAAGTCCGCTACCATTAGGTCTTCGGAAGCGCAATAAAACTGGACGGAGTGATTTTAGACGGGACACCACGCGAGCGAAATCCTCCTGGCTCTGAACCAAAAAGCCATCTACAGCAATCAAGTCATCACCAACTGAGATCATACCGCTTGCTTCAGCTGGCCCCATCAAGCCACCTTCGGGCCGGCGGAAGCTCGTCACGGTAACTGAGCCCATGCGAACACTCATATTCATGCACAACCCGATAGATCCCTTTTGAAGCAGGACCTCATACTCGTCGCCGGGGAATGGATTTTTCCACCCATGTGCTCTTGTGTTTTCTGCACCAATTGACGCACGCAGGGCATCTACAGCAAGTGCACTAGCTTGGGCCGGGGAAGACGCATTCTTTGCGTACGCGCCCAACCGACTCAGTTTCGCGCGTTCTAGAGCGTACGAGTTTTCGTCCAAACGCTGCGGGACGAGGGATTTAGCTGGAAACGGAGCCGGAGTCAAACCTGGATCACCACCTCCTTGTTGCTGCATGTTCGAAAACAACATTAGACACGTAAGTTAGTAATAATTAGAATAGTACAGGACAGCTAAGACATACGTTCGGTCCTGCGGATGGGCTCCTTGTCGTCGGTGCTCCCTGTGTCATTTGAGGATTCCAGTTCTGGTTGTTCTGGTTGTTCTGGTTATTCTGGTTGTTCTGATTGTTCATGGGAGCCGAGCTAGGTTGACTTTGCTCCATCATTGCAGGCCCAACCGGCGGACCGTCCTGAGGTGTCGTGTAAAACGACGGCGCGTTGGTTTGGTGGTAGAACATTTGAGATTGCGACACAGCGTTGCTGCTTGTAGATCCGTTGGTGGCGCCAGTGACATCGTTCTGCACATCAGAAGTGGCGCTATTTGCATTACTCGGCGTCCCAGCACTGTTTGTCGAATCACCTTCCAGGGGCTGTTGCTTCATTGCACGGGGATCTCCATCCAGCGGGCGAATAGGCGTGGGTGAAGGCGCCAAGAAGTTCGACGGAGCGAACGGGAACTGCATCTGCTGGTTGGCGTTCTGCTGTGGCTGAGTATCGACACTCAGCGGCTTAGCGTCTTCAGTAGGTTCTGTCTTTTCAACCACGTTCTGAAAATCAACAGAAGCTCCGTCCTGTTGCGGCTGTTGTATTGGCTCATCTTGTGTCTCCTTCAACTTATCATCCTCTTCTTGCTTCAGTTCATTCTTTTCATCCTTGGGCTCCACCGACTCACTAGTAGTCTCGGTAGCAGTCTCCACCGACTCATTAGCAGTCTCAGTAGCAGTCTCCACCGACTCATTAGCAGTTTCGGCAAGCTCCACCGACTCATTAGCAGTCTCGGCAAGCTCCATCAACTCATTAGCAGTTTCGTCAGTCTCCACCGACTCATTAGCAGTCTCGGCAGGCTCCACCGACTCATTAGCAGTCTCGGCAGGCTCCACCGACTCACTAACAGTCTCGGCAGGCTCCACCGGCTCACTAACAATCTCGGCAGTTGTCTCCACCGACTCACTAGCTTCTATATTAGCTTCCGTCTCTGTTGCCTCTGTCTCTTCCTTCTCGGCAATTGAATCCACCTCCATTGGCTCCGTCTTCTCAGTTTCAGGCTCAGCTGGGGTCTCCTCCATCGTAGCCCGAGCTTCCTCTGTCTCCACTGCAGGTGTCTCCTCCACTACAGCAGGAGCTTCCTCTGTCTCAACTGCAGGCGTTTCCTCCATCATAGCATGAGCTTCCTCTGTCTTAGCTGCAGGGGTCTCCTTCACCTCTATCTCCACATCCTTCGTCCCCTCGTCTGTATCTTTCTCCTCAGTATTAGGGGCTGGAGATTCCTCTTCCTGTTCCTCCTGAGGCTTCTCCGTCTCCTCCTGTGCAGGTTCTTGCTCTTCTGTGGGCTGTTCCGTCTCCGTCGTCTCCTCCTTCTCCACCACCTGCTGAGGCTCTTCCTCGCGCTCCACGTCCTCCATCAGGATCTCGTCGCTCTCACTTGTGACGCCTATGGGCGTCGCTCTTGCTCTTACGTGGCGGAGACGCCTGGATCTAGGAGTGATTGTTGGCTTCTCCGCTTCTCCGCATTATGAGGCGGCTCGTCGTGGCGGGGCGAGGTCCTATAAAACCTCTTGAGAAATGTATGTCCAAGAAGGAACAAAAAACCTCGTTTGGATCGAAACGGGGCAATTCAATCGCTATCTCTGTCCAGTCTGTCATGCCCCCAAAGTCATTATTGTCATGATCGGAGTCGTGACAGCGAAGATACTTATGACGCTGCTGTATCTGGTTGCATGCAGTAATTTGCTGGTTGTTTGCATTGATCTGATGTTTGTCGTGGCTTGGCAGCGTGGTAGATGACTCAATTTTGCAAGAGCTGTTAATGCTGTCAAATGAATGTAATGCTGGCTGCAACAGCAGCAACTCAGTCAAACATGTGCATGACTGCCCCCTTTCTACCTCTCCGACATGCCGGAGGTGCATGCTTGAACCATCAAATCGCCACGTCGGACCAAAGACGAGGGGAAACCAACAGGATGGGGCCCACCGTCGTGCCAATCTGTAAGTATTTGTGGCACAACATCGGACAGCAATCTTGATATTCGTGACGTACACGCGCGACTTTTACCGCATCCGAAGCCCCGCCGAGTCAAATCAATGATTGATCTGTTACAGTGATGCCATTGCGGTGCTACAGTTATGTAACCTGTCAGGATACGAAACGATCTGGGGAGTAAACGAAGTCCAGAGACACGTTAGTGCTGGCCATGATTTCCTAACAAGTTTACTCTGTTGGGAACAATATACTCGTTACCACAACAGTTGCTCGATCTAGGAAG
>PCFV01000922.1:0-11070 GCA_002812785.1 Phytophthora litchii
GAGTCTATTGAGAATTCATGGGAACCGTTACAATCCCTAACAAAGGACGTTCCTGTTTTGGTCCGCGGCTATGTTGAAGCCGCCAAAGACAATAAGTTGACCACCGATTTCCAGAGTTTGGTCACAAACTAGAGCCACTAGTTCTGTATAGTACCTGTGTGACTACCACAGTGTGGTTAATGAGACAAATGTGATAGGCAGTCGCCTTAAAACTTGGTATGTGTGCTAATAGCAGTGCTATTACTTTGGTCAGTGACCTTGAACACATATGACGCATCCAACGTGGCTGTAGCCATAAAGGAGCAAACATGTCATTAATCTGAAATAATGACTTTGTCTTGGTACAGTGTACCTAAGCTTTGAGGAAACCCATGAAGCCAAGTGAGCAAGTTGTGATCAAGGCTTGGGGGGAATTGTAGCGTGGGGCTAAGGTTGAAAGCCTTGCCCTCATTGCACTTTGGTAGTGACTGCGGTTGCAGTCACTATCAGCTGGTACTAACTTGCAGTTGCAGTTGCAGCTCAAGCACCAAGAAGAGCTGGTGTGCTCTTCTTGTTGTAGTAAGAACTAGAAGGTAGTTCATTCAGTTTTCGTTTTGCTTTCTACAATACAATCGGCAAACACAACGTTCGGAAATGCCAGCTTCCCCAACACTGTCTACGGTTTTGTCGTGGACGTACTACATGAAGACATTTATGTACGAGACCCAAGTGTTGAAGAGCGGTTTGTCTCGGAAGCTATTTCCCTCTTTACCAAGCGTTAGTAGCTTGAAGACGTCTTCGGTAGATTTTCCACTTTTCAACCACATTTTCAGCTGTGCAGACTCCAATTTCGTGGCAATATCTCTCGCTGTATCTTTCGTCTTCGCAGCATGAAGCATCGTCGTCACACCAACATCGCCAAATGTGTGTGTAAACACCTTGATCATTGTCGTTTTCTTGTCAGGGTATCTCGTGTTGAAAGTCCATATACCTGACCCAATTGTTCAATAACGGGTTCACCAAAAGCGTATCTGCTGTTTTTCCAAGTCCGAGATCTATGAGAGCTTTAGCTGGTGTTTTGTGGTCCTGTAGTCCGGCCTGAAACCATTCAGATTCCACCTTCGTAGCGATACCTTTCGTTCGTTCTGCATTCTTGGCTGTCTCGGTCGTTTCAAGTAGAACATCATCACTGAAGTATTTCGTCAGTGTCGAAAACATCGACGTTGGCTCTTCAGGATGTTTTGTGTTGAAATCGTCCACATATTTGGTCCAAGTGGTGAATTCAGGGTTGCTATAAAAGTCGTTCCCTATCTTGGGGAGATTGAACAGTTGAAAGATGTCGTCAGGGTCTTTCCTAATAGTTACCCAGTGTTGCATTTGTTCAATTTGCAATTTTGTCGCGAGGTTCTCTGGTCGTGGGATTTTCTTAGCTTTTGCGATCATTTTGTATAGAGTGCCGTCGCCGTACCAAGCAGTCAGTGTCGAGATCGCCGAGATTCCTTTCGTGGGATTTTTGGCACTCAATTCATCGACGTATTGGACCCAGGTAGCAAACTTGGGATTGTAGAACAACCTTTTCCTTCTTGATGAAGATGCAAGCGCATGAACACGGTATCCGCAGATTTCTCCTTCTTGAGCCATCTTGAAAGCTTTTCTGGGGTTACTTTCGAAGGTGTGAGTATGGCCTTGACCTTTTCGAGGGCAGATATGGAGAGCCCCGCTCTCTCCTGACTGTTTTCCTCGTCAGGAACACTATTAGTTCTCAATAATCTGGTGACGGTGATTCCATCCACACTCGCGGTGTGGAACCCCACCCAGATGAGTACCGGTAATACAGATCGAGGATTCAATACGTACCGTACATCAAAGTCGACATGTGTATAGACCCTGAGTGTCTGTCGGTTAGCGCGTTATTGTGAATATAAATTAGGACACTCTGTAGTTAGAGAAGATATCTTGAGTAGCTAAGAAGTGATTATATTGGAAAAAATGAAGTCCATCACAAAACTACTTTTAGGTATGATAAAAGAAACTCCCTGAAAAAAGCTTTTTATTACAAATTTCCTATACATTAAGAACATTTATACTAGTATCTAATAAAGCTGTTAGAGCTTAAAAAATACATGACGCTTTCAAAGATCGTTGCACTAACCCCGATTAACGAGTGAAGTCTGGTGATGCTGCTTGTGACAGCAACATCATTTTGCAGCAAAACAGAAAATAATTTACAGTACGACTTTTGACTAACTGAGTTTGTCATTGAGATACACCTCGACAAAACCAGTGGAATACCTCCCATGGAGCTAGTAACATGAGCATAATTTATCGCAAGCTTGGAGCTTTAAAAAACAGTAGTTGAAGTTATAATATCACCCGGCACTTCGAGCGAGGAATCACTTAGCAGAATTACTTTCAACAGCTCTTCGATGGATCAACACGACGAAGAAGTACCCCAATACACACCAAAAATTTGAGGGCATAATTCATGTGACGGTACTTGACCCCCTTGAGGCGCTATCGTACGATGTCAATAGCTGGAGACGAATTCACAGAACCATTAGGCATTACTCAAACTATAGGATTGCAAAATCCATTCTAAAGTACGCAAATTTTGCATCGACAATTAATTCCTAACCACGTTTATTTTGACAAATCAGAAACATCCACACTGGGATCATGATTAAGTTTCGTAGTTGGAGCAACAAGATATTGGGCATACATCTAGTGGAGCGTGTTGATATTCAGTGTCTGGGCCATTTATTTCAATCAATGTATAAACGACGGTAACTGTCAGTCAAACTCGCCAAAACTCAACTTTAGAGCTACAACAGGCAACAAGCTCATCACTTGTCATATCTGTCGATCGCGATGAGTCGTACTTATCAGGAAGGACTTCAACACACTTTAATACAAGTCCCTTGAAGCAGATTGAGCCCTCTATTAAGGTGTATTCATCCATACAAATACCAAGTGAAATAAATCAAAAAGGGGGGATTTCCGATCTTATCAGACGAAGATGAAAGTGTTTAGCACTGCGTTCGTCGCTGCGACGACGATCGCTTCAACCAGCGCGTTGACGACCGAGTTGCCCTCCTCTCTTAGCTCCAGTGAGCAGCAGACGTGGGAGGCTTTTGTGGACTACGCACTGGAGTTCCAGAAGGACTATCGCTACTACGGTAACGACCAGGACCTGGTGCAGCTAAAGTTCCGAGCCTTTGCGACGAATCTCGACCGCATCAACACGCACAATGAAGCCTACGAGCGGGGTGAACACAGCTTCGCACTGGGGCTCAACGACCTCGCGGACCTCACGGACGCCGAGTACAAGCAGCTTCTGAGCTACAAAGCGAGAAACTCGAACGCTCCCGAGACGTTTTCCAAGCCTGAGAACGTCGAGGACCTGCCGGACACTTGGGACTGGCGTGACCATAATAATGTCACGCCTGTGAAGAACCAGGGGCAATGTGGTTCGTGCTGGGCCTTCTCAGCTGTAGCAGCTATGGAAAGCGCCTATGCTCTGAGTACTGGAACACTGGAGTCGTTCTCGGAACAGGAGCTTGTGGATTGCACTCTTGGTGGCATTGACACTTGCAACCATGGAGGAGAAATGAGCGAGGGATACCAAGAGATCATTGAGCACCACGGAGGCAAGATCGATCGTGAAGAGGACTATGAGTACACTGCTGAGTCTAAGGGTGTGTGCAACGCCAAGGACGACAAAGCTATTGGCCACTTCACATCTTTCGCCAATGTGACGTCTGGTGATGAAGGTGCACTGCAAGCTGCCATTGCTACCAAGGGTGTACAGGCAGTTGCGATCGACGCGAGCAGCTTTACGTTCCAGTTGTACCACCACGGTGTGTACAGTTGGCCGCTGTGTGGCAACGCACCAGACGCACTGGATCATGGAGTTGCGGCGGCTGGGTATGGTGTGTACAAGAAGAAGGACTATTGGCTTGTGAAGAACTCGTGGGGCGACTCGTGGGGCATGAAGGGCTACATCATGATGAGCCGCAACAAGGACAACCAGTGCGGAATTGCCACGGACGCGTCGTACCCAATTATGACCAAGGAGGAGACTGCTGCTGAGACGAAAGATCGTGCTGCGGTTGTGGAGACGATGGAGGTAACCAGCATTATGTGAGGCAAGTGTAGAGCCGCAGTTGCTGCAGGAGATCACTTGTATGGTTCGATGGCCGTCATTGCGGCTGTTATTACGAATGCACACGTAGTATCATCAAAGAATCGTTGTGTCCCCTGTTGTTGATTTGCTTGCCCGTAGCTCTTCCAGGCCTACTGGCTGCATGCCTGGAAGAGCTGCAGGTGCTACGACAACACACGTCGCAGGGTAGCACCTGCAGCTCTTCCAGGCATGGCTACAGGTGCTACGACAACACACGTCGCAGGAAATGCAGAGCCTGGTGATTGGGTGATGAAAGGCCACCTTGACCTAGCCGCGAATTAACATAATCTACTCAAATGATTGCGGCTAGTGTAGCTATGTGCCCATTTTTGCGACCCAAAACAGATTCGATAGAAATCTCGTTTTTTCAATGTGATGCTATCACGTTAAAGCTTATTGATGTCGTCCATGCTAAACGGTTCGTTTCGGTTAACCGGAAAGCCAGAGCTCAGTGTATTTACTTCGTAAACCGATCTACGACAGGTTTGAATAATTATATACATGCTTTGTGGCGACAATGACGATTAGAAAATGAAGGCGATGGATTAAGAAAGAGAAGAATCGAGCTTGGGAGAATGCAAAATTATCCTGCGTTGTCTTCCACGCTAAAGAGTTCGGTTAACCGTACCCGGTCGTGGCTACGGGAAATCGTTAACGGCCCTATCGCACTCTTGGCTACGGAACTGCGGAAGTGAGCTTTGTGCTATTTGTGTCGAACATCTTGTGATTTCAGGACTGGTTGCTAATATTGAATTCAAACCAAACAATCAATACTCAAATTGAAAGATATCGCTGAAGTATGACGGAAGTGAACAACGTAAGTCGTTTTTTCAGAACATATTTCAGAGTTCATACAATAATCCATCATTTTCGACGACATCATGGATGCGAATGACAGTTCATCCACCCTTCGTTTTCTCACTTTTCATGTTGCCTTCTACTTCGCACTCAGCAGACTCCTACCAACAGACCAACTCAAGCGAGTTATTCGTCGAGCTCGACCTGTGCATCGTGGTCGCGACTACGATCCGTGATGCACTAATAATATCGGATCCAGTAGCACTATGATGTCAGAAGCATCGCACCATGCCAACAATCGCTGTGCCATGTCGAGGATAACAACCAACAGGATTACGAAAACGACGACTATGCCTGTGTCAGCTTCAGCAACATGAGTTATGGCAAGTGGTATGATGACTCCGAGAAGGACTACTACGATGATACAAGCAGCGCTGCCTTTCAACCAAATGGGCTCGTTCGATAATTTACAGACCATTTAATGGGCTCCGCCCGACCATGTCCGTTTCAATTCCTAAATTCGTCAAGTCGCGAGCCTAACTGCAAGTTGATGGCAGGAAGCCCCGATTTACTCCTCCTTGCTGCAGATATCGTGGTGTATTATAGAGCAGTGGAGTTATTCACCGAGGCAGAGCAAGACCCAACTTCAAGCGAGCGACGTCACCGGCCCAATGGGAAGCCCGGGAATGACGTCCCGTGTCTTTCCGCCAAGCAGCACGCCCAAATCTGTGACGCGGTCTCAAGACCACCTCTCCCATTGGTCCGAAATCCGCCGCTAAACCCTCGTATATTGGCCAAAACGAAATTTAAATGCTGTGATTGGCCGATTTTCCAATCGAGTAGAGCCGGGACGACGCACGTTGTCATGTCTCATGTGTACTTAGCCGGGAACCCTCACTTTTGGCCCTAGATTTACGCCAACAGGCAGTTTCCTCCCTCTATTCCCGAGTTGTATTTCCCATTTCTCCATCGGTTGCCAACGTATCTTCCTGCAACTTTTGAGTGCTGCAACGCCATGGAGAGCCTCAACACCAGCACCAACGCGCAATTCCAGCTCAGTTCCTTCGTGTCACTCGACGCCGACGACGAAATGGCACAGCTCATCCTCGAGGTGCAACCCTTGCAACAATGCACAATGTATCAACATATCAGCTCTAACGGTTCCGTGTCTCTTCATGTCTTTAGGAACTCTCGTATATGCGCCGTTCGTTCACGGGTGTTGCAGCCGAGATCGCCAGCTCCCCGTCCAGCACTTCCACGGGACTCAACGCGATCTCGGAGGACGAAGAGGAGGAGGAATAGAGCAACAAGTAGCGATCAATAGAGAACCACGCGATGAGGAATGGATGCATCACAACCAGAACTCGAGCAGACCATTGCAACAAGAATGGGGTGGTATATGCACGTCCAGAGAGGAGATAGCAACTGCAACGCGTTATTTATTGGAAACAATGCAATGTCTTTTCTACTTTCGAGAGCATGGAGCACTCGATTCTGGTGGTTCCAGTGCTCTGTTGCTTGTGGCTTCTGGTGGTGGTTCTTCACCACCGGCAACAAACTTACTACTAGCACTATGACGTAGGATCCCTTGATCTTCTGACACATACAGCAGCTGTCGCTGCATCTGCTGTCGCTGCATCTGCTGAAGGGCTCATTAGACTATTCTACGGTATCATCTGATTCTCGGTTCATCATGTTTGAGCTATCGACCAAGGACGAGTTCGTCTCTGCGTACACCAACAAGCTGGAGACCGGCACGGATGACACCGACCGCAACGGCCTCACACTCGGACGTTGGTCTGTCGGAATCTTCACCTTCAGCGACTGCGTGCCCAATGGTCTCCCCCCTACTTGGTTCTCATTCTCATCCACCCCCTAACGCTGCTATTTGTTCCAGGTTTCATGAGCTGCATCTGTCCTGGAGTCTCCGTCGCTCAAATCACGGCACGGCTGGGACTGATACGCTACAAACTCGTGCTTCAACTCTACGTGGCTCTGTATCTACTGGTACTAGTGGCCATTGTAGCCGACAGCTCCGTCGTCAACTTTTTCTGCGTCGTCGCTGCCATTGCTGCCGCGTTTGCAGTCGCTCGACTGCGGACGAAGATCCGACTGCTGTTTGATATTCCGGGGAATGTCATGCTGGATGTGGCAAGTGCGTTCGTGTGTGCATCGTGCACGATTGCGCAGATGGCCACTCATACCCAAGCTTATCAACCAAGATCATGCTCGTTCCAAGCTCGATCCACACTGGAGGGATATGTGCGTTAGTGATCTAGAGTTGGAGACATTGGTGCAGCGGCTCATAAGACAGAAGAGCTCATAATGTGGCTGGCACTGGCCACTAGGCAGTGAAGACTAGCTCCAAGCTACAAATGTTGCTAACGAGAAAGTTTTATCAAGAGCTCTTGTAACGGGTTAAATGATCTAGCAGTGGGTTCACGCGCTGCTGCAGCGTGCAAGCATTCCTGATTTTGACGTGTAGACACTACGTAGTACGAAGAATCAAGAAAGGAGAGAACGAGTATGGGCTGTAGCAATAGCCATTTGGGACTCGGCGAGGCAATCCTTGTCGGAGATATTCGCGATGTGAAGTATGCCCTGGAGCATGGGGAAAGTGGCGATCAGATGTGCTATGACCAAACACCGATCATGCTAGCTGCTAGTACTGGTAAAGTGGACGTGATGCTTCTCTTGTTAAGTATGTCTGCCGACGTCAATATCAACAGTAATGGAGTCACAGCACTTATGTGTGCTGCTGAGAATGGCCACAATGATGCTGTCAAGATTTTGTTGGAGGCTGGAGCAGTTGTCAATGTTGCTACTGAAGGGCCTACTGTTCTGGATCGTGCTTGCAAAAATGGACATGTCAGCGCCGCTCAATTGTTGTTGGAATATGGTGCCAACGTTAATGCATTGTGTGCTGGTGGTACGAGTCCACTAGATCTTGCAGCGCAACTCGGTCATCACCATATTGTTCAATTGTTGTTGGATAATGGAGCGAATACCGTCAAGGCTGGCGAGAATGGATCGAGCGCTCTCATCTGTGCTGCTCAAAATGGACATGTCAGTATCGTGAACCTTCTACTCGAAAGAGGAGTTGCCATTAACGCTAGCAACTCAAATGGATATACTGCACTCAGCTGTGCGGTCGATCGAAACCACTTCCATGTAGTTCGTCTACTTGTGGAAAATGGCGCAAATGTTGCTCAACCTTCAAATGCTGGCTTGGCACCGCTGTGTTGTGCTGCATTACGTGGTCATTTCAAAATCGTTTACTTTCTTTTAGAAAGTGGAGCTACAGTGGACATCAGTACTGGTAATAGTTTTTCCGCTTTAGCGTATGCTGCTCAAGGAAATCACGTCAATATCATTCGTCTCCTAATAGAGAAAGGAGCGAAAACTGAGATCTCCAACAAGAATGAATTTACAGCTCTTTTGTGTGCTGCCCAAAACGGTCATGTGGACGCTGTGACAACACTTCTGGAGCTTGGAGCTACTTTTGATGCTAGGGCCAAGGACGGATCAACTGCGCTCTTGATTGCTGTACTATTTGGCCAATTTGACGTTGTTGTGACTCTTGCGAATTGGCAGATTTGTCGGGAAATACTCCCCTGACGATTGCAGCTCTAAACAAACATGTTGAAGTGGTGGAATGGCTTCTGAAGGCTGGTGCTGACATCAATGTAAGAACGCACGATTTGAAAACGCTGTTGCATTGTGCTACATTGAGCGGCAATACTGATTGTGTTCAATTACTGCTTAGTAAAGGTATGAATGTCAATGACGTTGACATTAAGATGCTTTCTCCACTTCATAGCGCCGTGATAGAAGGACATATAGATATTGCTGTGCTCTTGTTATCTGAAAGCACGGATATCAACGCACAAGATTATATGGGAGACACACCACTCCATAAATCAGCTCATCGGGGATATACTGCTGGGGTGGAACTTTTACTGCAACATGAGGCAGACCATGGTGTGACGAATACGATCGGATGGACGCCACTCATGTTAGCCTCTCAACGAGGTCACGTGGAAATTGCCAAAATACTGATTGACAACGGTGCGACAGTAAATCTGAAAGCACACGACAACAGAACAGCACTGCATCTTGCAGCAGCAGAAGGTCATGTAGAAATTGTTCGTATGCTTCTGGAGACTCAAGCAGACGTTAACGGAGTGGATTCGGAGAAGCGAACTGCATTAATGGGAGCTGCATGCAAAGGAAACGAGGAAATCTGTCGACTACTCCTAGAAAATAATGCAGTCGTCAGTATGACTGACAACCATGGTCGTACTGCAGCAGATATCGCTCGCTTGAATCACAGGTCCGAAGTATTGGAAATTGTCGAAGAGCACGACAATATGCCCACCTGGGCACTGACAACTGCAGCTCCTGAATGGTTCATCCCAAGTCGTGAGGTACGGCGTGACCAACATTTTTTCAGCTGGGGGTCCTTCGGCAAAGTCTACAGGGGTTGGTGGCTCAACACTCGTGTTGTTGTCAAGACTGTCACTGTCGCCAATGAGAAGGAAAAACGCACGTTCCATCGAGAAGCGCGCATCTGGCAAAAAGCAAGACATCCGAATATCGTTCCCTTCTTTGGTGCTTGTGATGAAGGTTCGACGTACTTTTTTGTATGCGAGGAGGCCACGAATGGTAAATTATTGGACTACTTGTGCGAGGAAAGACGAATGGGACGCTCCGTAGTCTGGAGTAAACTCCTGGACGCTGCCCTCGGGCTGCACTTCTTGCATGAGAGGCACATCATCCACAGTGACCTAAAATGCAACCAAATTCTGGTGAGCAAGGACGGTGTGGCAATGCTGACAGATTTCGGATTGAGTTTCTTGACAACCGAGCAAAATGAAGAAGTGGAAGGGACTGTCGGTGCAATTCGATGGAAAGCACCGGAGTTGATCCGTAAGGACAAACCCGTGGCGCCAAATGTGCAGTCCGACATTTACTCGTTTGGGATGTGTGTGGTGGAGGCAGTAACAGGCGACGTACCATGGGGTTGCAGGACACTTGATTCAGCGGTGAAATTCCATGTGACTCGGAAGAAGTTTTTGCCTCGTCCGAATGAGTTCAATGACGTCCAATGGGAATTGGTTGAACGTCTGTGCGCGTTTGAACCATCAGAACGGATACAGCTCTCGGACGCCATACCACAAATACGAAGTTTTGCTGCGACAGAGAAACCTCCGCAAAGACGGTTGGTATGCTCGATGTTTTACTAATTTCCACCTCTAGCATGTAAAACAGAACATCGTCAAGCCGAAGTGTATTTATTGCAAGCATTCAGTGATAGAATCCAATGGCTTGAAGCGGTTCTTGCGTTTGCGAGTGGTATCTTAAAAATTATCTGCAATGGTGAAAGCTTCATCGGTGACCCCCTGCTTCAAAAAGCGGCGTAAATCCTCGATTATATTTGACCACGAACTAATAGCTGTTCGCAATCGGCGCTGTTCCTGTTCAGCAGCTCGTCTCTTTTCCTTCTCTTGAGTTGCTAAAGCCCTCCACAACGAGTTCATCCACATAGGTTCGTCTGGATTCTTCACGACCTGGGTGGGCGGTGTTTTCCGGAGCTCGTTCAATCTGTTCAACAAGTCGCTGATCTCGTGTTTTAGATTCTCCTTTTCCACCTTTCGCCGCTTGCGATACACGCTGCACCGCACAGCATCGATTGACTTTTGTTGCTGTGGTTCTCTCATTTCATCAGCAAATGAAGTAGCTGCAAGAAGAACTGGTTCCGTGCTCGAAGTTGGTGTAAACGGCAACTCCATGGCGTTTGTCGAGTTGAGTAACGTCTCCATCTCATTTATCAGGTCGTTTTGGTCCACATATTCAAGTGCCAATATCGTAGGTAGATTTAACTCGCCAATGTCTTGTAGGGAGTCTGTTACTTCGTTATGAATTGGATTCCTGTTATCGAGACTTGTCATATTCCGCGACGAATAAATTGAGGAGTGAGGAGTCAGAGTGACAACACAAGTTTCTGTTTGCAAAACCGACTCCATAAGGCTCAACTCATTGAAGGTTTACGACCGTAAGTTGTTGTTCGCGTTATCCCGCCTTAGCTGCTTCCTAGCTCTAGCACGCTT
>PCFV01000923.1:0-11049 GCA_002812785.1 Phytophthora litchii
GCGTACTATCTACCAATCAGCATACAGTCATCCAGCACAATGGCTACGGTACCGTTGAGATCGACGGCTTCTACGGTGAAGACATCAGCAAACTCTACCGTTCGTGTGGCACCTGTGGCGACAGAGCCAATAAGGTGTCGGTCTCCAACGTGTACGTTGTGAACCCGACTAATGCTATCGTGACGGTGAACAAGAACTGGAAACTGAGCAATATCTGGGTCAAGTCGGGCAAAGCAACCGTGAAGATCTGTCAGTGGTCTCAGGGCAACGCCAAAGGTGAGCCGTCAATCCTGGGCAACGGTCCGTCCCCACCACTGTGTCAATACAAGGAAAGCGATGTACACATCAATGAGAACGTCTCTCAGCAGGACTTACCGTCGTCGACTTCTTCGTCGGCTTCGGACCCGACCCAACAGACGACGTCATCTTCTTCGACATCCTCGGACCCTACGCAGCAAACCGCGTCGTCTGCTTCGACTGCATCGGACCCTACTCAGCAGACCGCGTCGTCCACATCGACATCCTCGGACCCTACCCAGCAGACCGCGTCGTCTACCTCGACTGCATCGTCAGTGGCGTCGTTGGCTTCGGCATCATCAGCTTCGGCATCGTCGTCGGAGAACCCCATTCAGTCCTCATCAACGACTAGCTCGTCGCTCGCTTCGTCGGCTTCGTTCCAGGGCCCGTCGGACTCGTCGACGGACGCTTCGGAGGCAATGGGACCCGGTACGGTGTCCCCCGTTGAAAACGGCAACAACGAGCAATCGGTTGTCAGCAGTGGTGGCAGCCAGCCGGAGCAGCAGGATTCGACCACGAAAACTCCTTCCGTGTCTAGTTCGGGCTCTGGATCGCCGGATGATGTCTCTCAGACTGACATTCAGCAGTCGAGCGTTGCTTCGAGCAGTGCGCATGACCGTCCGATGGATGATGTTCAGCTTCGGTGCAATTCGTCTTCTGGTAGCAATGCCGAGCAAGTTGAAGTACCAACTCAGTCGTCTACCTCTTCGGGCAGCAACAACGAACAGAACGATGTGCCTGAGCAGCCAACCAGCGTGGCTTCGAGCAGTGCCAATGACCGTCCGATGGATGACGTCCAACTTCGTTGTTCTTCATCGTCAGGCAGCAACGCCGAACAGGTCGATGTGCCTACGATGTCATCTACTTCCGCCTCTGCTTCTACCTCTTCGGGCAGCAACAACGAACAGAACGATGTGCCTGAGCAGCCAACCAGCGTGGCTTCGAGCAGTGCCAATGACCGTCCGATGGATGACGTCCAACTTCGTTGCTCTTCGTCGTCAGGCAGCAACAACGAGGTTCAGAGTCAAGAAGAGACTTCTGCTCCCAGCGTCGCCTCCAGTAGCAACTCAGCCTCTGGTTCCGTTACCCAGAGTTCCAACACCGGATCACCTATCCAGAACTCTGGTAGCGACTCTGTCACGCAGAACTCCGGTAGCGACTCGGTCACGCAGAACTCCGGCACTGGATCAGTCACACAGAACTCGGGCAGTGGCTCTACTAACTCGACGGGATCACTTCCTGATGGCACCTGGCCAGCCAGCACGGGCGTCGTTCTCTACTCAGAGCCCTACATTATCAAGGCTGGTGAGGTCTTCGACGGCAAGATGCAGACGTTCGAGCGTTCCGACATCACGTGCCAAGGCCAAACCGAGAGCGGCGCGAGCACCGCTGTGTTCAAGATGAAGCCCGGGTCTACTCTCAAGAACGCCATCATCGGCAAGAATCAAATGGAGGGTGTCCACTGCGACAAGAACGACTGCACCATTGAGAATGTGTGGTGGGACGACGTGTGCGAGGACGCTTTCAGTGTCAAGGGCGGAAATGCATCCAGCGTGACCACCGTGACGAATTGTGGTGCTCGTTACGCTGACGACAAGGTCATCCAGTTCAATGGTATGGGCACCGTCAAGATCAACGGCTTCTTCGCCCAGGAATTTGGTAAGCTCTTCCGTTCGTGCGGCACATGCGCTGGCAACTCCCGCACTGTGACGGTGGAGAATGTGTATGCTATTGACCCGAAGATGAGCATTGTCACGGTTAACAAGAACTACGGCGACAAGGCCACTCTACGCAACATCCACATCAAGACCACAACCGGCAAGAACAACATCAAGGTGTGTCAGTGGTCGCAGGGTGGCAAGCAGCCCACGAACTTGGGTGACGGTCCGTCGGGAACGCTGTGCAACTACTCGGCGAGCGACATCCACATCAACGAAGAGTAACTTCGTTTAGACTAAACACACTACAGGGGATAGAAGCGCAGGTTATAGCGCATCCGGTAGTATTATTGTTGTTGCGTATGCAAAGGGGTATTCCTTATAGATGTATGTCGTGAAAACACGGTTTATCAACTTGTATTCTCACGAGTGCCTTTGATATTTGTACGAAAAGGCCCTCTAGATGACGGAAATCGTGATATCCTTGCAGATTGAAACGAATCGCGTTTCATCTCAAGCGAAGTACAACAAAAAGGTATTCATGTTGACATTTCGTGCTGGACTTGCTTGCTAGTGTATGCATGTAGTCACGTACTTGACTCTTAAAAGAGTTTGAACGCTCTGGATCAATGGTCATCCACGGTACCACGTACGCTTCTTCCCCTTGCAGCCTCCAGGTGTTACAGTTCCAACTGGATCGTCGTCACCGCTATCGTCGATAACGTCACTAGCGTCGCCCGCGACACTACTGTCGTTTGAAGTAGGCTCTGGAACGCTCGTAGGGTATTCAGTCGGGATATCCGTCTCGGGGCTTTCGGTCTCCGAGTCTGGTCGTTCCGTTGCTGGGGTGGTGGTAGAATTCGCAGCTTCAGCGGTGCCACTGCATTTCTCAACGTACGAGGGTTTACCAAAGATGTAGTCGTCGTTGCTTCCTTTGTACTGCGTCGACTCGATCGAGTTAGTATAGAAGTAGAAACACTCATTGTTTCCCAAGTCCTCATTCTTGGTCACACGATCACCACCGACAAAGGTCGGGCATTCCGGTTCACTGCCTGATCCTGCTGAAGTCAGCGTGATGTCGGCACACGATACAAATTGAGGTTCGGCCCACCCGATATTGCCGTAACTGGATCCCACACCAAACCAAACCCATTGCAGCACGTAGTCCCCTTCACCCAGCCAATCTGGTAGAGTGATCGTGTCTCCGCAGAGTATGGTATAATCGCCACTGCTGTCTCCAGCATATCGACTTGTCGAACCGTCAGCAGGGACACACTCCGGTCCGGATTCACGGCACGTGTAGTAAAACACATTATCGTCAAAATCGGAGGCGGTCTCACTGCCAGCAGGTGAGATAGCCCAACGAATGAATCCACCGAGGTGGTTGTTGCGCCAGTAGCGAACATCGATGGTCTCGTTAGGAGAAAATAACGTTGGAGTGTTGGGGGTAGTGTTGGGACACCCTATAGTGCCATCAGTAGTGCGTGGTCCAGTCTCGCGGGACACAGGCTTTACCAGCCATGAATGAGCCTTCACGGAGCAGGGAACGATGCAGCACAAGGCAACCATAGCTGCAAAGGAGGTTGTGAAGGAGAGAAACTTCATCACGAAACAGTGGATTGGAAAGTGAGCGTAGATTCAAGACTAGTACTCAACACCCAGCCATCTCTTTGTCTTCCTTCATCGTACGGTGGTCACTTCAGTCAGCAGTGACCGAACAACAAGAGGATATGGACGTGGAGTCCGCATGATTTCGCAGCGATGACTCAAACCCATTTCCCATTTGTTCATTAATTTCTTCTAGAGTGGTTGTGGATGACGCGAAATCGACCTCGTTATCTGGTCCCAATCTTCCAGCGTTCTTCTCACTAGCGTACACGATTCCTCCTACACATGATCCTTGGCAACAAATGGATAGATACCATCGTCTCATTCTCCACTCATTTGAATTTTGGGAACAGTACAGCAAAATCCTAGAACTGCACGTAGAGATGTAAAGGTGGCGGTGGTCAGCGGCAGTGCAGTTCGAAAGAGAATGTAGCATCATGCTTGAATGGCGAAGCGGACTGTCAGTCTTGATGATTCATTTTGTCAACTTGAAAATCATGTCTGCAGCATGTTTCATAATTTTGGTAGGCCATCAAATCCTAGTTAGCTGACTGCTTACCCCTTATGACTGACCGCGATGCAGCTTCGACTGTCGACGTTTCCGTTGTGTGCGAGCTCTCCTGCGTACAGCTTCATACTTTGCAGCGGCAGTTGGATTGTCGAGAGAAGTCAATGGACTAACCATCGGGATCAAACACAACGGAAGTTGCTGACCTCCGGTATCTCCAAGAATACTGCCAATACATTGGTCTGCAGCCAAGGAGTAGGAATGACTGGATTCGTTGTCAGATGTCCTCTCGTGGTAAATACTAGAATTTTGTTCTTCGTATGGCGTGCCTTCCCATGTATCTGTTAGTTCATAATTCCCGGGCTTGTACCAGGATGACTCGCCAGTGGCTGTGTTGTAGTAGTATGCATAGTTGTCTTCTGTAAACGCTTCAACCCACTCTCCAGCATCGCCATGTATAGTTTTCCATTCATTTGGCGCGACTGCAGAAGCTTCAGATACTGCGTTTGTATTTACGGTGAATGAGGATGGCTCGGTGTAGCACGTCGGTGGCATGCTCTGGTAATCGTTGATAATAACCGCACACTGGATGTGATTGTTGCGTAGTGCAAGATGGTAAGCATTTTCTCCACTAAAATTGCAAATGTGCGGGCTGGCTGCAGTTTCAAGCAGTGTGCGAACGTTTTCGAGATACCCACAACCTGCAGCCACATGAAGTGCGGTATTTCCTTCGCTGCACTGGGCATCAATAAACTTGTCAGTCAGCACCTCGCACAGGAAATGGATGGCTTCAAGTCCTGTAGAGCACGCAGCGGCGTAGTGCATCGCTGTCCAGCCATTATCATCTTGTCTATCTGGTTGGGCACCAGCATCGCACAGCAGTTGCATCATCTACATGTATTTCGCATGCAAGGATAACTGGTGAGAGATGGCAAGAGAACAGCTTTCCACATCGCTAATATACACACCTTGACATCACCAGCGTTTGCCGCAGCGTGGAATGCTGTGACCCCGAGAGCACATGGCAAATCGACTTGGATAGGCAGGGCGGAAAGCAGAACATTCGCAGTGGCAACATCACCCAATGCCGCGACCAAGAGTAGTGGGCTTTCTCCTCTACACGAGTCAGAATACAAGTACATTGGTTGTTAGTGTTAAGCAATCTTTTTCAGCAGAACTTACTCTTGATTTTGCGCATTGCAATCGATACCAATATTGAGAAGTGTGGCAACTACAGGAGCAGTTCTGTCTCCGAGGTTGAGATTAATAACGAGGTGTATCAACGAGTTGCCATCGTCATCACAGAGAGACCAACATTGTGACTCATGACCATGATTCTCCATAATTGAGTGCAGTCGATTTTTCAGCATACATCTGGTACTATCCACATTGCCTTCACTAAGCAATAAGACAGAGACCTCTTTGAAAATTTCTGTGATCGACTGGCCGCTCAGGTCTTCGGATATCTGCTCAGCCGGTGTCGTTGGCTCTTTCAAGGAAAAATGACTTGCGAACTTTCGGAGTTCATCCAAATACTCTTGCCACTGGTGTGCATCTAGTTCCAGTCTACAAGGGGCAAAGTCATTTGATTCGTCTCTTTCGTGTCTCCATTGAAATACAACTGTGCGGTTGTCTCGGGTAACGATCTGAAAGCTATTTGCTGGTTCATCCAATACAGATATGTCAATGATATCGCGGAATGCGATGAAATTTGTATCAAAAGGTACGTTGTCTCCGCAGCCAAGCTCTAAGTCATATCGCCATTGTAGACGGCTAAAAGATTCATCCACCTCACACCACACACGTCTTGCTACTCCCAAGTTTGCGACTTTCTGCACGATATCCACCTCATCAATGCCTTGCATCACACCTGAACATCGCCGCAAGCATCGCCGCAAGTGGTCCAGCTCAAATGCACGGTCAGACATCCAGCACTCACTACACTGGTCACATTTTCGAGGATACTCGCGAATCTGAGGGGCCGGAGGAGGAATAGTTTTACTACTAGTTTCAGCACGATTGCTGCCTTCAGACGGGAATTTCCAGAGGTATCCACCGATGGATAGCACTCCACCTTGGGTCACCGCTAGATTCTGATCAACCGATGAGACCACTGCGTCGACTAAGCATGTCAGCACAGCCTCGACCTCGGGTAGCTCCGTCATTGTCCTGGTCACAACGTGTTGGAAGCTATTCACAATAACCACAGTGGTTTCGCACAATCGACAAATATAACATGACACACAAACGGATAGTGGATCACCTACCTTGGTGAATAAATGTATTGCCTTGATGGTGATCCTTGCTGCTGGGACTAGGCAAATGTCTGCAGCTTGTTGACAAACTCTGCGGCTGAAAGCACTTGAACGCCTCGTTGAGAAAGGCTCTTAAGCCTTGAGGATCTCGTGGAAACACCCGTAGTGGGCCATGTCAGGGGGAGGAAGGCCTCTTTCAGAACTGTGACTTGGTAACCCCTGTCCAACGCAGTCTGCACGCAGGACTCCATGCTTCCTAATACGGAAATGCCCATGACTACGATATGCGTGACCATTAAATTTCGCAGGACGTAGTCGAGGTTTGTTGCTGCGAACGCACTATTAACCAGGATGGCAAAGGTTAGTATGTAGAAAAGTATAAATGGCAGAACATATTTACTTACTTGACTCCAGTGCGAGACAGCACGATGTCACTGTCACCATCAGGTGCGATTCGATTGGGAACTTGAGCACCGAATCCATTCTTGGGTACATGAATACCAGCGTGTTTGTGAGCACGGGATCTCTCGCGACCGTCACGCGTAGCACTCTCCACTACAGAATAGATTACTTCCATGCCTTCGCTCGCGCGGCTGGCGAGTAGCACATCCTGAATCGTCGGAATGAGCACGTTATCTACGCGCTCGTAAAACTCGTCTTTTGACCGACTCCTCGTTACGTTTGTTCTGGGATCCTCTGCGTCGTGCTTTTCACCAAATTCTTTCTCGTTGTCATCGTCAATGGAATTCATCGATCGCTTAGCGCCGTATCCGTGCCGCAGTGTGAAGTAGTTTTGAACATCCAAAATCACCAAGGCTGTCGTCATAGGACACCAGTGCAGCATCGACAGCGCAGTAGCGGCATCAACGCTCTCCACTAACTCGAATTCATCCTGGTTGCCTCCTCGACTCACATCATGAATCCGCTCACCAGCACGTCTGCGACGTGTCGAGAAACCCGAGCTGCTCTTCGTTGAAGACGCTGGTGACCAGTCGAACGCCAATTCGCTCGCGCTCGTGCTTGGTGTGGCTATGACACTCCCCGCCGAAGATGGCGCTGTAGATCTTTTGGACTGGGACACTTTGCCCAGACGATTGCGCAGCAACGTTGCAGCCTCATGTTGTTGATGTTCACGCTGTTGCTTGATTTCGATGTCGCGTGCTGCATTCCGACTCTGCTCTGCCAGTCTTTCTTGCTGGGCCAATACACGCGAGGCTGTTTGCGCCCCAAGGAACCTGATGGTGAATGACAATTCTCTGCGATCCAAGTACGCTTCACGGATCTGCTGGAAGATTTCGATTGAATGCGATCGCGACACCATCATAGCAGGGATAGCTACCGTGTCCTCCAAATGATCGTGGCGCTGACCTGCATCCATGACAAAAGCCTCGCCGCTATTGTCGTCACTGTTGTTGGCTACCAACACAGCCACTGCACCTGCTTGCTGCGCATGCAACACCTTGGTCACGAAGTCGCAAATCCCTCGTTGGAGCACTGCGATCTTCCCTTCCAGCTCGAACGCATTCTTCAGCGATATGTGGCCTGTCACCGGCTGAGCTACGACGGCCTGCGCGTAGATATCGTGGCCCTCACGCACGCTACTGGCACCGAAATCCGCCAGCGGACAGTACACCAACTGCCCTTGGAGCTCCAGGAACGGCCAGAACATCATAGCTGCAATTGGATCGAAGATATGCCAAACAGTCGGGCCGTGAGGGGACGCTTCGTACTCTGCTTCGTACGTCCTGCGATGGCCACGCTGCCCTCTAGCTCGGGCCAGGCAACCAGCTCCGCCGCGACCAAGCAGTCGCAACATACGTCCATGAGCGGCCTCGGGTTCCTATCGTCGCCACAAGCCTCCGACTACCTGCCTTCCATCTCACCGACCGTCGTCTACTCGACCGCTCAGGCGGCGTGGACGCCTCAGGAGCTGCAAACACTGCACGCCGGCCTCGCACAGTTCCCCGCCGACCAGTTCGACAATGTCACGCGCTACATCAAGATCGCTGCTACGCTGCCCCGCAAATGCGTGCGCGACGTAGCCTTCAAGGTCAAAGCACTCGGATATCCTAGCGGACAGACAGCGACCGCCACCACCGCCACCAAACGAATGAAGATTGAGCCGTACCAGGAGCCGAACCAGCAGTCGACGGCGATAGCGGAGCTGGAAGAGGCGAGGCTCGCGGCGCTGCTGCAGGATAATGTGCTGGCCATCAACACGATGCGTACCAACCTGCTGAATGGAAAAGCTGACGAGAACCGCACACAGATGCTCAAGTTTCGAGATAACTGCGAGACCGTGCTATCTGCGTACGTTGGTGCTGCTCTTGGTTCTGCTGCTTACTAACTTTGGTTTGTCCAGTCTTGGAGATATCTGCACGTCCATTCCGCCATTGCCACTACAACTCGACACATCGCTGTTAGAAGAAGATAACGACAGTAACAACAACAGCAACAGCAAGAACCAGTAGAAGCGACCAAGTAGATGTAGCCTTCGTGCAAACTCACATACCTGATTTCCTGCAGCCCCAGTATCTATCTTAATGTCCAAACAAGTAGACTCCCTTCTTACGCATCAAATCTCTCAGCGTCTGCGACTGTGTCGATCCGAGCGGCTACGACTGCGGCTGCGTCGGTCCCGATCTCGGCTTCTATCCCGACGATCGCGGTCTTTTTCACGACTGCGACCCCGTTTCCGACGGTCCGAGCGACTCTGGCTTCGACTGCGGCTTCTGCGTCGACAGTCTCTATCTGGAGACCTGTTTTCCCTTCTGCTCCGACGCTCCTTGTCTTCCCTTCGTTCCTCACGAGGTCTGTCCGTGTTGAGTCCCGAGCGTCTGTCCGACTGTTTGTCCTTGGCCTCATCCTTCCGTTTCTTCCTCTTCCTCTTGTCCTCACCAGGCAACGCTGGTCTCTTGGTCGCTCCCAGTCCCAGCAGTTTGTGTCTTGGCTGAGGTGCAACACCGACATCGTCCGGATCCACGTCCCCGTTCCAGCCCATGCCGCGGAGTAGTGCAGCTCCAAAAGCCTCCACAGGCACAGACTCGTACACATCACTGTGCACGTCAGGAGCTTCAGGACGCAGCGCTACGTCGTGCCGATACTTGTCGGTGACGTCCTGCAGCTCGTCGAGGCCTGGGACAGCATTTTGCTGCAAAATAGGCTTCTTCTGGTCACTTTTAGGCCTTTTTTCTCCGTCCTGGAACAACTCGGTGCGTTTCTTCTCCCTCTCGTCCGCGATGGGGATCACTAGATCCTTCTGCTGAATCTCTTGGTTGGGATTCTTGGCTGCAGCTCGCTCATCCGCCGAAGTGCCTAGTTTACCTTTCGATATGCCTATTTTAGTATTATCTACACTTTTATTTGGGGTGTCGGTCCAGGCATTGGTCTCCAATAAGGGAATGACAAGCGGCTTCTTGCCATCCTCCGTGAGCTGCGCTGGTGCGTGTGGATCGAAGTCCGTTACGAAGACCTTCTCGGGCGCGTGGGGAGCGCTGGGGGCAGCGGCCGAGAAGCCTGCGGACGCCCCCAGCGCCTTCTTCTTGCCGCGCTTGAGCGCGAACCCACCCAGTTTCATGTAGGCAGCAATGAAATTCCTATTCCTATTAGGAATTGTAGGTCGGTTGTGATTGGAAGAAATCCGTCCTCTCACCGACTAATCAAAAACTTCGCCAACGTTTTTCACTCGGATTGGTCAAAATCGCTTATTGTTTTAGCATAAAAGCTAAGTTTTAGTTTGGACCAATCAAAAAATTCGGCAGGCTTCAAACAGCGTTGGCTCGGAAAGGTTGCCGTAGTTTTTAATTGGTCCAAACTCCAAACAGGAGTTGGCTCGGCGAATTGTTGGCGAATTTTTTGATTGGCCCAAACTAAAACCTAGCTTTATGCTAAAAACTGGCCCAGCGGGCCAATCAGGAGCGCCATCACTTTAGACCAATCAACAACTTCCAAATCGATTTTGGGCTAATCAAAAACTACGGCAACCTTTCCGAGCCAACGCTGTTTGAAGCCTGCCGAATTTTTTGATTGGCCCAAACTAAAACTTAGCTTTTATGCTAAAACAATAAGCGATTTTGACCAATCCGAGTGAAAAACGTTGGCGAAGTTTTTGATTAGTCGGTGAGAGGACGGATTTCTTCCAATCACAACCGACCTACAATTCCTAATAGGAATAGGAATTTCATTGCTGCCTACATGAAACTGGGTGGGTTCGCGCTCAAGCGCGGCAAGAAGAAGGCGCTGGGGGCGTCCGCAGGCTTCTCGGCCGCTGCCCCCAGCGATCATTTCAACATCGGCTGTGAAAAACGGTTCGTCGCCTCTACAACCAGCGCCATGATATCGAACCCCCCTCGAGGTCGACCTCGACTAACCCCGGTCGTGCCTGCTCCCGTTGCTCGTCCCCCCTATCCTGCTGAAGAAGAGGATATCGGGGTGGCCGTGGCAGCGGTATTCAGTCCGAGGCTTCCCCACGAGCCAGACGCTCTGTTGACTATTGAAGGATATATTGACGACGCTACGCAGACACTCGACATAAGCATGTATGTGATTTCGTGTCAGTCATTGATCGATGCGATAATTCGAGCAGCTCGTCGAGGAGTAGTGGTTCGTATTTTTACGGACATCCGCCAAGCACAGGCTTTCCCCCGAGCCTACCGAGAATTTCGCGCGACGAGCCTCATCCAGATGAATCATCGGTTGCCGTGAGTAGCGATATGCATGAGAA
>PCFV01000925.1:0-11036 GCA_002812785.1 Phytophthora litchii
TCACCCTAATGTAACCCCGTTACAGACTACCTCCGTCGAAGACAAACCAAGGCGTTAGGGCCCCCAAGCGTATGCCGCATCTGGTAAGTGATTTCTGCTGTTTTTGACGAATGCTCTACACTTATGACACAGAGTTTCGTAGAACTGCACTACATGCCTCACAGGCCCTCTGCCTGAACACGATCGTATCGCTAGATGTATATCGCGCACAAGAAGTGTTTTGAGCTCGGCTTGAAGAGCAAGCAACTCGATTCGTGCTTCACGGCAGGACAGAGTTGACTTGCCAAGCCACCGCAATGCTACGGGATCAACATGCTAAGAGTATTGGTACTCCCGTAAGCAAAAGGAGATGGTGAGATCGCGAGGAAGGGCGTGAGTTGCGTGAGACATTAGGTATCGATCTCGATACAGACGGCAGTGCTGAAAAAGAAGAGATAAGCTCCTCAGTGACCAGTGACGTGTCATGTAGGAACACGCCAGTAAATAACTTCTGCATACTCTCACCCACAACGCTCACTCGATCTGCAAAGGTCTACGAAATGTGGGAATACACCTGAAAGCCCAGGTCCGATCCCTTGCACCGGGCTGGATGTGCACCCTGTGCAATTGTGGTTTGTCAGTAGGCCAACCAGATAGACAGCGTCCTTAGCCACGAGCAAGGCTAAGACGCTCCAGCACACACTCAATCTTTGTCAGTCCTTCAGAAGGAAGGGAAAGTTGACTTTTCAGCCTGAAACGAAGTGGCCAGAGTCAATCTCTGACAGTGAGAATCTATGGGACTATAACCCACTCCAACGATAACCTAGAATCAATAACTATTTTTCTATCAAATCACACAATCTATATCTTGGCCTGACAGAGGATGAAACGTAAGCTCTTACACTACGTGTCCACCGACAGACACATGCGCCTTGTGGCCGTTACAAACGAAATCCCAACTACTCGTTGGGCGTTTCTCTGTCCAGACGCAACTCTTCACCGTAAGTGCGGATTTTACCCCCTTAAGTCCGAGGATTTATCCACCGTCGGTTGTCTTGAGTACAATGGTACATGGGTACACATCCGGTTGAATGTGAATTGGTGTGGTCTACATCACTGCCATACAATTGTACGCACTGTCAGCCTTCCTAGCACGCTTGCTAGCGGTGACCTCGCTGGCGGGGAATCTCGACACCACAGACGGTGGCCTTCAACATTGGACGACCTCGATGACGAAGAATTCGCAGTGGATGTAGTCGTCATTGACAAGGTTATTCCACTAAAAAAAACTGTAGAGATGAAGCAAAGGTCACAAACAACCGAACTTACACCGAATCTCTCACCGAAAAAACGAATCCGCATCATCACACCTTCAGTGTGGTTTTATGGCGTCAAAACTCTCTTCGATTCGCGGGAAGACTTCGAAGAAGCTTTTGATGAGTTTCAGAAAGTCTCGTTTCAGCGGTTTCCAAACGCACGAACATATCGGTTGCTACGCGGAATATGCAAATCGTTCAGAAGACGGAAGAGAGAAGGGCGGGAGGAAGAAACTCAAGGAAAAAGGTCATTCTGGTTCCAGAGAAGGGGAGACTTGCTCCAATACTTTCGTTTGTGCGCGCGGTCAGCCGTACGAATTAAGAGGAGAAGGGAAGCGCAATCACAGTAAAGTCCGTGACAGAAAGTGCTCCGCTCGAGTGAACTTGTGTGTTATTGTGACTGTACGTGGCAGGTGGGTCTTACGCGCGAAGGCTAATTGGGGCTACAAGCATAGACTCAACCGACACTTATGGGAATTACACCGAGAATCTCGTTGTGAACGACTCTAGACTGAAGGACGATGCGGTGATGATGAACAAAGCGAGAGCAACCGCGCATGAAATCCTACAGTCTCTTCGATAGCGCACAGGTTAGAAATTCATTTTCGGTGTAGATTTGGTTGACCGTACTGATTTTTATTGAATATTTGATGCAATGCTACAGGAAAGAAAACGATTTTGCACGACGTGCTCAACATAAATGCCAACTCTTCCTAGGTAGTGATGGATACCGCGATAAACATTGTTCACATTGCAACATTCCAGGCAGCACGGATTTGGAGACTGTTCAAGGCTTTTCTTGAGGTAGTTATAGCTGACGCTGCACACAACACGAATGTAAACCGCTCCAAACTTTTCAGCTTAGTAGTCCATGATGTCTTCGCCAAGGTATACACTATCCTTACCTGATGGGGTATCATCGCGTTGGGACGAGATTATGAAGATTTTAAATTAAATAGACTAGGACTACACTTGAGTAGCTTCGCATTCGGCTTGGTCTCGAAGCAACACGCGCCGACAACTGGCCAGATTGCGGACTATAACGTGGAACTGGGTGAAGATGGAAGAGTATTAGTACGAAGCTTGCGTTTTGGAAACATGCATGTGGTCAACACACATGTTGTATCAGTATGTAGAAGAGTTACCTTAGTGATAGTATGCCATATAGCAATACCAATATAAAAGCAAATGTAAGGCGGCTGAGGAGGCCACGCTGCCTGCATCCGTCTGAAATACTGGGGACGGCACTTTAAAATTTGCGCCGCCTTCCCCAAGCTCCTCCTGTTTAAGAATTACATGTGTGCGGTTTGGTAAATATGCGATGGGGTTCTATAATTGTGTTTTAAGGGAGTTATGCTGATGAACAGACATGTGCATGCGATTTCATCTTCATGAAGACGTGTCTGTTACCCTATCGTCATGTGATGGGCGTTTGTAGTGTTGAAAACTACGAAAGTATCATCCCACCTATGCGCTGCTTTCGAACCCGATAGAATGCCCAAAGTCGCGAGAATGATATCAACGCTAGAGAAGTATCTTGTGGTGGATTGAAGCAAAATTCCTGTGCACCTTTAGCAAAGCACCATGCGCTGTCAAATTCTACAATGTATTGCGAGGCACAGGCGTTGATGGATAAGTCCTACGGTTCATGTTGCACTTAAGTGGCTTGGTGGCTTTTACGAGGCACTGGATTCTGATAAAACCGTCGTGGATAGCGAAGTACATATCTTTCGCGGATTCTCTCAAATATCATCCGCTGTTGGAGCGCGTCTTTCACAGATGTATTTTGCAGACGTGAGCACCAATGCGTCTGGTGACGACACATCCATCCCAGTAGTCAAGAATGTCTTGACAGTGAAAGTTGTGATGAGCGCAAACTCAAGTACGAACAATATGTATGAGGTTGATAAGTACACGAACGAACCAACACGCTCGGATACAAGAGCTTCCTCTTCAGTAGAAGTTCTGATAACACCTCCTGAGATGTCAGAAACTTCACCAAATCTACACTGAAAATCTATCACATAGGGTTTTGCGAGCACCCAGTCATTCGTGGCATGACCAAGGCGCAGCGCAAACAGGCATAAGCCAAATAGGATCGCGAAATTACTCGTATTCTAGCAGCACCCTATCGTAGTGGCAACGTACCTAAGCTAGTCATATTCGAAGATGTAGCGAATCTTCTTGAGCCCATACAGTTATTTCAACGCTAAACCGAAGGTGTACGCTTTGGTGCTCCCGGCGGTCGAGATTTCGGGCTTGCTTTCGGTGAGGCAGCGTAGCGCTGAACAGGATAAACTAGTTGTTTAGGCAATACCCCAGCTACCCAAAGTAATTGAAGCTATTCGACTAAAATAATATAGAACCTTCTTGCATACCGATCGGACATAGGGTACAAAACGTTTGACCAGCTCGACGTCATGGCCACTCTCGTTGAAGGACACAAGCGCTTTGGTTTGATCATGCAGACGATCAAATAGATTGAAAGCGTGTTACTGATCTCCAACATCCATTGACGAATACTCGTCATGTCACCAAGGTACGTCAAGCTGATCTCTTTGTACATTACTGTATAAACTAACGTAATCTGCCTGGTATATAATGAACAAATCGGTTACGTCGAAACGTTGAACCTCAGGGTGAATCGTGCACCTGGTGAAGTTGTTGTTGGTCACCGACGTTTAGATTTTCGAAGTAACCTCTGGTTGCATACCACTTCAATCCTCGTCTCTCTTATGGTTTTCAGAGACGTGTAATATACGTGCTCATGGGGCAACAACGACGTTCCTTGGGTGGTTTCGTAGCTGACGACCCCAAGGGCATGCGAGTTATGTGTTGTTTTCACACTGACCATCACTGGGTCGCGTTTATGGTAGATAGGAACGATAATACGGATGCTACAGTAAAGGAAATTTGGCGTACTATGATGAAACATCGTTGGTAACTAGAGGGTTGGGTAGCTTGTGTGTTAGTTTATTGAGTTCATGTTAAAGTCAGTAAGCGCTGAAAATGGTAGCGTTCAAATAGATGACCTCCATCACACCTAAAAATACTATGTGCACGTGACGAAAACGGGAAAAGAGAGCGAACCGCACGATTGCGATATGCCATGGAGAGAATCTTTAATCTGCACCTTCATCGCAAGTTAGACAAATGTCTTTATCATGATATTTTTAAAAGACTAGGAAGAATTGAGACTCATGTCCAGCAAAGTTCCACTTTCTCTATCTCTATTGCACGTTGTTATTGAGTAACACTACGTAAGACTACAAGCTGGCGCCATATTTGCGCATGCGATTTCTTCACAAGGCTATTGTTTTTGTAGGAAAGAGTCTGCTTACGAAAAATAATCTCAACTTCAATACGAGATTAACTTTTGTACGTCGAAACTTTCGTTATCATATTCGTAGTTCGAGGAACTGCGTTTGTCACTGTTTTTCGGATGACATCCGTTTCGGTTCGGTTGCCTGCTTGGGATTTCACAAACCCATTTTCCTTGGTCATTCGAGGCCAATTTTTGAAAGCATACTGCTCCTTTTCGTCTAGTTCAGATTTAGTGCTCATTTTCTGGAGACAATGACTGGGATATGCTACCAAGTGTGACGGGGTCACACGAGCACGTAGCTTTGAGAAAGCGTGCTATTCGGAGTATACAAACTCCTAGTGCACAACCGTTCACGGTCTCCGGGCTAAGGAGACTTACCGGTAGTGAAAAAAATGAATATATTTATAGGTAGTCTTAGTTTGACCTGCATACAAACTATAAGGCATCTATAATAGAACCTATATACAATGAACTAATTTATGATTGAGTGGCTCCTAGTCACCGGTGACGCGTCAATAGTCACTATTTTGTATGAGTGACTTATGTACCCATATTTCGAATAGAGATAGGGTACCCTTTAATGTTACCCCATTTCAGCCTGTCACTAAGTAAAAGAGCAACCACCAGATCAATAAACCATGGTGGCAACTCTTAGATATATTTTGATTACCAAAATCGTTGGTTGTGCGATCGTAGTTTCGTAGAAGCAATTTTTTCACGGTGCATGTGAATTTATTCAACTAAATTTCTCTGCGCAAACAATCAGACCTACTGATGTGTTCGACTTGTCCTCTAGAGATGATCTAATGGGCATGTTGCGCCATAAGGGTGATGCCCGAGTTGTTCTGTGAATACTTAGTAAATAAATTCGACACAGTCGCGGATTAGAGGTCGCAGACGTTTTAGTGAATGCGTTGATCGTAGCAATCAATGATATATATTACTTGTAATCCAATTCATTTTTAAGAAGTTGAGCATAGCTACGACTGGCTCATATCATGCCCCCTTTATCATCTTGATAATTGACACTTTTCTCTGGTTTTTTCGGCATGAATGTTTCATCTGATTTGGCTGATAGCAAGCCATACCACCCATAGTCCATTTGGCTATTCAACGAAACTGCGCGTACGAGCTGCCCTGAACAACCAACTTATCTACGCATTCAACGTGTCCATCAAGCACATTCTCGCAGTAGAGCATAAACTCTGCGGCAGCCACCCGTCTCTAGAAAGCATTTTACCATGCTGCCGCGGCATCGAGCGAGCTGTCTTACATGCTCTCAAAAACTGTTATAATTTTTCAACTTTCCAGCGCATTCAACGCATTCAACGTGCCCACTTAGCATAAAACACATTTTGTTAAAGACTGCAAAGGGTGATACACAAATCGCTAACGGTGCCGTTTCCCACACTGCAAGTCTTCCCAGTGCAGTGCGCAGTACTACGACGGTCTTTGTACCATGCATGTTTCGTCGGATGGAGAGATCTGCTACTGGGTTACATTTCAATCAACGGAATGGCTGGCTTCACCAAAATGGGCTACAGCCACAAGTGCACACCACACAACAGTTTTTATTCCTCAAGGATAATTGCAAAATCTATTGTGGTTGCACTTCGCTGTCGACATGACTGGGTCCCTACCGCGAGGCACACGGTACGCGCGTGCCAGGCGTGTGCCTTGCGTGGGCCATAGTTGAAGTGAACGGAATGGAGCAACCTGATTGGTGGATCTTTTGGGATCGTGTAATGTGATTGGCTGTCAACTTCAATTTGGTGAATCCTATGATGTGCATCGTGTGTACGCATCTCGCAAAATCATTTGGCCGCGCCTCAAATCGTTTGGCCGCGTCTCTAAATGTTTGCACCGTAATAGGAGGAATACTATAAGATTGTAGGTACTGTAGGAGGTAGCAAGTAGCAATGACACTAACCTAAATCGAACTCACTTTCGGATTTCCATTCATCCACTCACATCGACTACTACCAAGCCTCGTTCGCATACCTTTCATAATCGTAATTGCTTATGAGCCCAAGCTACACAGACACCGTTAAACTCGTGAAAGTCAACTACTTTCACTGGGAGTTCAACATGCGGATGAAACTTGCTCGCAAAGGTTTGCTTCCGTAGATTGTCAAGCCAAAATACGACCAACTGAGTGATCGCTCGACGGTGGAATGGAAGACCAACGATCTGAAGGCCCTTGGTGTGATCGCAGGAGATGCAAGTCTCACAAACCAAGTCTACATCCGTGGAGCACTGACTGCCGCTGACGTGTGGATGATGCCCGAGGAGCAGTTCAATCGGAAAACACTGAAGAACCGGCTCCTCGTCACCAAGAAGTTGAATAACTTCAAGATGGAGCCTGGTACTTGGTTTACTACCCGCGTTGACCAGTTCAAGGAGACCGTCCTCCAGATGGAGACGATCGGGGAGCCTCTGGATGAGACTTGCCAGCTCGTGTTGCTCCTTGGCGGTCTGACTGATGAGTACAAGATGATCAGCACTGTGCTCAAGAACACACCGAACATCACCCTCGCCTACGCGATTCAAGCACTTTCTGGTGTTGCAGCCTCGGATGAATCGTCACCGGCTGAAGAGAAAGCTTTCGCAGCAAAGAAGAAAAATTATGGGGGAAAGCATCGATTTGGTGGCAAGTGCTTCTACTGCATGAAGCAAGGGCACAAAGAGTTTGAGTGCCGCAAGAAGAAGTCTAACCAGGAACGTGGACAAGTTGCTCAAGAGCAACGACTCGACTTCTCATTCGCAGCTACACATGCGATGAGCAAATCGGAATGGCTCATCGACTCCGGTGCAAGCTCGCACATGACCAGCACCCGGGACAAGTTCGTGTCCATGAAGGACCTGAAGACGCCAGTCCGCATCACTATTGCGGATGTTACGAAGATCGACGCAGTTGCAACGGGCACAGTCGGTCTGAAGCTGGTGGACGGGACGTCTGTCACATTGTCGGATGTTCTGTATATCCCAGAAGTTGAAGGAAGCCTCATCTCGGTGTCGAAGCTAACCAAGAAGGACGTTGTCGCGCAGTTCAGCAAGGACAAGTGTGTCTTTCGCTATGACGATGTTACCGTCATGGAGGCCAAGCGCTGTGGAAATGTCTACAAGCTGAAGACAGTAGGGGACGAGGTGTGTAATGTCGCGACGACACCTCGTAAGGAGCCGTGGGCTGTAGTGCACGCACGCCTGGGCCACATCCCGTTCAAGCGCTACGAACAGCTATTGACCAGGGCAGATGGAGTATCTGAAGTCACGAGTGGCGTCACTAGTGATGCTGTGTGTGCAGGCTGCTGCATGGGCAACATGAGAGCTGACGATTTTCCACGACACCCGGAGAAGCTCGTTAAAAATGCTGGTGTACTTGACCTCATGCACACAGACGTAATGGGTCCGATGCAGATCAAGCCACCTGGTGGTTGCACGTATGTCGTCACATTCATTGACGATTACTCACGCCACTTGACCGTCTACTTCATGAAAGCGAAGTCAGATGTGCTGTCGAAGTTCAAGATCTTCACGGCAGATTTCAAGAACGCGACGGGCCAAATCATCAAACATCTGCGTTCAGACAATGGTGGAGAGTACACAGGTCGACAGTTCAAGGCCTACCTCAACCATTGTGGCATCAACCATGAGAAGACGGTGCCGTACACACCTCAGCAAAACGGGCTTGCTGAGCGCATGAACTGGAGCCTCGTGGAGATGGCTCGATGTATGCTCTACCATGAGAGCGTTGACAAGAAGTGGTGGCCAGAAGCTGTTAACACCGCAGCCTGGATCATTAATCGGATCTTCAATTTGGTGACAATCAAGACGTCCTACGAGATCGTGTACAAGACCAAGCCGCAGCTAAAGAACCTGAAGGTGTTTGGTGCACTTGGCTACGCACACATCCCTGACGAGAAGCGCCGAAAGCTCGATGCGAAGGCGTTACTTCATAGGTCATGATGACGGGGTGAAGGGATACCGTGTCATGAACGTGACAACGGGAAAACTGCAAATCGTGCGCACCGTCAATTTTATGGAGACAAGTACATCTGTTCATTTGATGGTTCGTCAAGAAGAAGATGAAGAACCAACAATCGTTCCTGTACAAGCTAGACAACAATCGGTGGACACACGACAGATCGTTCCGGCCGTTACTAAAGGTGGGAACGTTATCCCACTTCAACATGACGTGACGATAGACGACGCGATGTTACCATACGATTCTACCCATCCCATGATTACTCGCTCGCGCACTCGCCCCATTGGCGAGACTGGAGATCCTGAGGAGGCCAGTGCACGGAAGAAACAAGTGGTGGTATCATCTACGACTGGAACCACGAAATGACAGAGAATGATGCAAGGCAGAGCTCAGGTAAACGTAGACCAGCTCACAATTGAGAACAGTCAAGCTGTGACTGCAATAGAAAGTGTTCCAAAGTCATACGACGAAGCCACGACTAGCGTGGATGCTAAAGCGTGGAAGAAGGGTATTGCAAGTGAACTGGAGTCGCTCACTGCAAACAAGACCTGGAAGTTGGTATCGAGACCAACGCACCAGCGCCCTATCGGTTGCCGGTGGGTGTTCGCATTAAAACACGACGAGAAGGGTGAGGTGATTCGACACAAGGCACGTCTGGTGGCAAAGCCCTACTCACAACGTCATGGCATTGACTACGAAGAAACGTACGCATCAGTGGCTTACCTCAACTCGATCCATACGAAGTTCGCTAAGGGTTGCGCTGAAGGATTCGAAATCGAGCAGTGTGACGTCGACACAGCGTTTCTGTATGGCAAACTGGAAGAGGAGATCTACATGGAGCTTCCCGAAGGCCTACAAGAACTTCTGTCTTTGGCTGATACGGAAAGAGAAGGTGACGTCGTGTGTTTGCTGTTGCAGAGTCTATATGGACTTAAGGAGGCATCACGTGTGTGGAACGAGACCATAGACGCACATCTCAAGACAATGGTGCTGATGCAGACCCATGTGTCTATATAAGAGGTGAAGGTGATATCAAGTGCATCGTGTGTCTCTACGTGAACGACATGTTGATCGCGTCTCGTGAGAGGGCCATCATCGCGTCGGTGAAGGCTGGAATTGCTGAGAAATTTCGGATCAAGGACTTCGGCCGTGCGCGTTTCATTCTAGGTATTGAGATCGCATTTGATATGGAACGGAAGACGTTGACCATTTGCCAGCAGGCGTACACCGAGTCTATAATCAAGAGGTTTGGTCAAGAGAACGCAAAACCAAGTCTCACCCCACTTGATCCGAGTGCCCACTTGACCAAAGCCGACGAACCCCAGACCGAAGAAGACAAGGCGAAGATGAAATCGAAGCCTTACCGGTCGTTGGTGAGAAGCCTCAGGTACCTGGCATGTGGAACACGACCTGACATCGCTGCTGCCGTTGCCAAGTTGAGCCGATTCCTGGAAAATCCCGGTCAGCGACACTGGGATGCTGGTATCAAGGTGGTACTGTAACGGGCTAAGTGCTATCCGTTACTAGCTTACACGTAGCGGTGAGGAAGTGTCACTAAGCTCGAGTTTACTGAGACCAAGTCTGTGGGAAAATCAACTCTGTTTTATTATTGAGACTAGGGCGGCTGCCCTAAACCTGTGTGAACCACTCAAATGTATGTCAGTGCTTAATTGGCCGAAAAGGGTCTGGCTCCCCACTTTCGACCAATCATGTGCTGACAGCGAAGCACGCGCAACCCGCGTGCTTATGTACCTACTTCATATGTATAGCTATATAGATCTACCTACATATGTCAATGGGGAGGGCCCATTACATCACCCTCCTCTCAAGATTGCACTCACGGAGTGAGAGGAAAAGACTACGAAGTGGGAAACTTACAGGTACGCTATTTGCTGAAGACGGATGTGGGCATCGCATACGATGGACTCCTGGGAACAGAGCTGACCACTTACTCAGATGCTGACTGGGCCGGCATTCGCGATGATAGACGTTCGGTGATTGGGATAATGCTCATGATGTGCGGTGTTCCTGTGGTGTGGCGATCGACATTCCAGAAGACGGTCGCTCTAAGTTCTACTGAGGCCGAGTACATGGCGCTTAGTGAATGCATCAAAGAAGTTGTGTGGATGCGACATCTACTCGAGGACATTGCTTCAGAGCAACATGGACCTACGGTGATCTACGAAGACAACCAAGGTGCCATGGCATTGGCAAAGAATGTCGGATACCAAGCACGCACCAAGCACATTGATATTCGCTATCATTTCATTCGCAAGAAGATTGTGAGTGGTTGAGTTGACCTACGAAAAGTCCAAGAATCAACTAGCCGATTTACTCACCAAGGGTCTATAGACGAAGACACTACGCTATTTGCTCATGCAGAGCAACGTGGTCCCCAACCTCGAGACATCGAATTGAGTGGGGGTGTTGT
>PCFV01000926.1:0-11028 GCA_002812785.1 Phytophthora litchii
TCACCCTTCATTTGTATATCACCCTTCATTTGTATATCAACTTTATCTTTAATTAAACGATTTTATTCTTTACCTTTTTATCTCTACATTTCATCTTACTCCATCTTTTCCTCAACTTTCCCTTATATATTTTTATTCTTTCTTTACCTTCTTTTTTCTCTATATTTTATCTTACTTTATCTTTTCCTTAACTTTTCCTTTATTTCCAAATCCTTAATCTTCCTATATTTACTTTTTTCAAATTATAACGTTTACATACTTCATTACTACTAATTACCTTCTCAAATCCACCTCCTCCACTCACTTTACTACTCCAATATATTTTTCTACTACTTACTTTACTACTACATACTCTACATCAAATACGTTATTTTATTATCACCCATATCAACTTAAAATGCACATTTTTTATTATATTTTCTCTACACTTCCCCTCACCTCATTTACCTCAATTTACCATACTGCCAAATTCCTAATCCCCTTATATTAACATTTTCAATATCTAACGTTTACATACCTTAATACTATTATTTTCTCACATCCATTATCTCCATTAACTTTCAAACATCACCATCCACCCACACATTACACTCCTATATTTATTACACTTCTTCAACATATTCTCTACTCTTTTCATCCTAACACCCTCTAACCTTACTACATTTTTTTCTAAATACTTTAACTATACCTTCACCTCTCCATCTTAACGGTAATCTAATCTATATTATTTTATAATACGCCCTTCTCTTTACCTTAAAGTTACACTTCTTATTACTTCATTCTTATAAAATACACCTTTTTCACACTTCAATTACAATCCCTATTCTTTCAACACTTCCTCTTTTTTTACCCCCTCACACGCTTCGCACTCTCTTCTCAAATCATAACAATTAAAAATGCAACCTCTATACTAACCAAACCTCTCACATTCAATTTATATCCTCACCGACCGATGCTTACACCTTTTCTAATAAAAAATATCACATCACATACACCCCCTCCTCCCACACACATACCCCTTCCGTAAACCTCAACATAAAACTTATATCGTTTCCTTCTCTAATACAACGATTTCTCTACATTCTTTCCTCTACTCCCACCTTCAACTTCCTTGTTCATATTTCACTCGAATCTCAATAATTTCACACATTTATATCAATTTTCCTTCGACATCTTTCTAATTTCTTTTCATTTCACTTATCTAAATCATTCCTGTCACTGCTCCCACACGCTACCCTGTACCATAATTTTATTTTCTACAGCTTTCATTCTTTTTTCTTTTTCATTGCTCACTCCTACATTTTTCACTAGAAACATACGTCTTTGATGTTTTCTCAAAACAATCCACATAATTTTGTATTTCAAATCTTTCTTCAGCACCTTTAAGCCTTAACTTTTGCGAAGTATAACCCCTCACACTACACCACTTATCACATGTGCACAGCCATGGGCACCTCTTCAAACTCCTCTCTCTACCTCAAAAACTACCAAAAACAACTAAAACGACTCCAAACGATTCGGAAAGCCAAAGTACTACCTTTCACGTGCAGGAAGGTATCACGTTTGCACCACTCATGTAAATATAAAATAAACTTAGACCGTGCCCATTAGAGCTCGTTCTGGAAGAAAACATTGAAGCGGATTGTCATTGGAAACAGCATGAAAAAATCCAGCTCTTTGTGTCAAAACAACTGGTTCTGAAATTGAGGGGGTGGGCGAATTTCAAAACCAGATCGTTTTCTATCTTCCGACAGTGTCTTCCCATTCTAATAATGAAACAGTCAGCTAAATATCGTCATGCGGCCTAGAAGTTAAGGATGTACTGCAGTGCTACCTGTGGATTCATAACGATGCTACGCTTCGGAGCGAAAAGAATGTCAAGAGTGAGGGCTGGGCCAAAGTGGTCGCTCGTCTTGCTCAGCATGGCGTTACAGCTGACAAAGGTAAGAAACCGCACTGAAGAAATGCATTCCTGCAAACCATTTCTTTTGCTATTGTGTAGACCAATAGGAAACAAAGTATTCTCACCTAACGTACGAGTACGATACATTCAAGCGTCTGAAGGACATGAATGGTGCTGGGTGGAACAACGAGATTCAGGCACCAACGTTTGGCGACAAGGGTTGGGGGGACCTCGCCAAGACACAGTCATGGAGATCACCATCGCTGAAACGCTTCCGCGAGGAAGGGTTCCCACACGACGACGTGTGTGCTTTAATTGCTGGTGACTACCGCGGCTGGTGCTGAAAATATTTCCTCTTTTGCGACCTGCGACGTGGACAATTTGCTGCAGAGTACACAATTAATCGGAGATCCAGAGGGCTAACTAGAGAAGACTGTGCTGTTGGAAAGCAAACCACTGCCCAAGTCTACTATCCAAATTTCTCGTCTCCAACAGTCGTTGAGCGTACGCAACGGGTAAAGCGATACTGTGGCGGGAGAAAGAAGTAGCAAAACAACCAATTTGAAGGGAGAAATGCAGCGTTGATATCGTTATTCGATACGGTTGAGCGTTACTTCCAAATGAAGATGAAACTGTTAGCTAGAGAGCTTAGCAATCAGCATGAGTGTAATTTTGACTAGGTAGTAAAGTCATTTGGTTATGGTCAATGTTACCGCCACGACCAATTTTGGTATCGCCTGGTCCCAGAATTTACTTCACGGCAATCGCCTCCACAAAATAGGTGGATTTGTCTCATTCTCTGTGATGAGGCTAAGTGTAAATGGGATGTTATGGGGTATATTGACGACGTTTTGTAGGTATGTGGAATAGAAGCTAACTCATATACGTGTTGTATTCATCTCATACAGTAGACGTCATCCAATCCCTCCAATTAATTGCTGACATAAATTCGAATGGAAAACTTCCACAGTTCCACCCCATAGATCGTCTTCTTTGTCTTCATCGGCTTCAATATCACATTCTAGAGCTTCTGCTAAGTCCGCATCATTTCTCTGTCGTATGAAATTGTGAAGCCACGCACATGAAAAAAATGGCCCGACGACAAGAAACTAGCACTCGATGGATACTTGTAAGATATTTCATCGTCTCTTCAAACTATCATTAACGCGTTCAACCACCTTGCGGGCTTTTGCATGCCTTAGATTGTACAATTCCTTGGCTGATCTAGGACGACCGCAGCTCTTAGCCCACTCTTTCAAATGACATCGCACCTCCAGATATGGGGTAAGAATTTGAGGTTGTCGACCGTTGCCGGCGTCTACAATGACGAAGTGATGCTATGTTAATTTGTAAAAAGTGGCTGTGAGTCATGATCATGGAGTTGCGAGCCGAATCTTCAGCTCCTGGGCAAATAAATGCGATAATCATATTCTAATCCGAAGCAATAATAGCGTTTGCTGATGAAACCCTTTACGATTACTGAATCTCTCTGCGTCGGAAGTGGTTACAACAGGTAAATATACACCGTCAATTGCTGCAACTGTCTGATCAAAATAGAGAAATGATTGAACAAATAATCCGGAACCGTGTACGGTAGAACTATGTAGCTCGATTGTGTAGGCCAATCCGTCGATGGTGGTAAACAGTCGAAAAACCCCAACGAAATTTCACTTCTTGATCTTGACAGAAAACAGTCCTGTCAAACCAGGCCGACGTTACAGCGAGAACCTCCTTGCGATACTTAATCTTGGTGGAAACAAATGACTGACACTCAGTATACAACGCGTTAAATACCACTTATCCAATCGAAATGGTCTCGAAACAAGTATGCACTTGGCCTTTCGTAGACGTTCTGAACAAATCGCGATTCCGGAAAGACTGGGTCTAGTAGATGAGGGAAAGGATTAGCCTTCATGTAAGCATTGTTCTTACCGCGTAGTGCCTGCAAAGCATGCAACAAAATGGGATTCCTACACTTTATCCTGGACATTCTATTAATGAGTAAATTATACGCCTGTCTTCGTCGCATATACTCTTCGTTTAACGAATAGTACTTTCTCCGATTAAAATATGGTTCTCCATCGATTGCACGCTTCTGACCGGAATTTAAGTGGGTACGATACAGCCCCATCCATCTCGCACCGCTCGCCGCAGAACTTCAAAATCACCCGACGAGTTTCAGTGCCAAGCCAGCATACATATAGGGTATAACAGCGAAGCGGCGCTGTTACAACCCGCGTTGCATATAATGGGATAGTCCCCGATCCAATTCCATACGATCTACTAATCCTGTAAGTTGAGCCGCCATTATCATACGTTCGTAGTCTCTCTCTCGTATTAGTGCAAGTTGAATGTTTATGGGCCTCTGAGAATTGTGGCTACGAGTGTGGAACACTGCATCTCCAGTAATCAGGGTAGCAAGTTCAACAAAAACCGTTCTCTCAACTCGAACGGCTTGTCTGAATTTACTCTCAAGAATCCCGAATATTAATTAAGAGTAACTGATACTCTTAGCGAAGGAGGTCGGTGCTGATAACGTTTGTACACTCGACAAGGGCGTTATCTAAGCCATGAAGTTGTGCGCAAGTACTTTAATGCATCCTCATCCGAATTCCAACCCACAGTCATCTCGTAAGCATCCAACAAAAAGAATTGGTTATTCAATCGAGTGAGTATTTTCTTGTTTATTCTAGAAGGCATTTACACCAGCAAGGATCTTGAAAAGCATCCTTTGTGCACCAGCGTTTAGATCAAGTAGGTTGGAGTTGGCGGTGGTAGCTGCACGCGGCATCGCACATTAGGTGACATAGCCGCGACTAAGACTAAATATTTGGATCAACTCAAAGTAGAAAGTTAACTAAAGATGAGTATTTTTTGTCGAGAAAAGTCTCAATAATTGCTACATTGAATTCCCTATTATTTTCGTAACTTAGAAGTTAAATTTTCAATAGATGGAAATCATTCATTAAACCAACCGCCGCTACGCGACGGCGCTCGACTTAACAAACCAAACCGCACGTTTCAGATTAGAATAAGGTTTGGACCAGTTTAAAATTCGTTATAACGGTTATTATGGTTTGAATTTGAAACCAAAACTCAAGTGAACCATAGATGTACAATAGTCTGGAGTTATAGGTTTGGAGTCTCGCGTTGATTTGATATTATTTGCTTCTTTGCAGTCATTCTTAGAGACGTACACGACTATCAACTAAGAGCCGCGCATGATGGGAGCGATCTATGAGCCTCGTACGGTGTTTAAAATCACTTTTGGTTTTGATCTAGCTTCCGAAAACACTTCCATTCCTCTACCAACCCCACAGTCTCCCCTCTTCTCACTACAAGCCCATTCCACCCACCGTCTGGCTTCATCCAGAGCCGTCGTTCAAAATCCCAAGCTTTGACGGGGTCGCCCCAACCCTCACCGCGGTCGTCATCACAGCAAATCTTTGTCAGAGCAATCTCTCTTGCTGAGAGCCTTTGTCGAGGTCTTCCAACAACTGCGATCCACTCTGAGGCCGTCCCACCTCGTATCATTCTTTTCCACATTCATCATACCTGCTACAACCCATGATCAAGGTCGTCCATCTAACCCCAACTTCCCCATGTCATTCATCCCGCTTTTGAACTCGTCGGAGTTGGTTTATCTAGCATGTTCCTCAACTTCATCAACGCCAGCATTCGACAAAGTCGACGCTGTCCTAGGATTACAACTAAATTCGCACACATTTCGTGCAACATTCGTTATCCAGCCGTATCTGCAATTATCGAGAAGGATTTTAAACGATTTCTGTGGGTCTATTTCGCGTTGATAAAAACTCAACATTTGAAGTATGCATGTCTTGACTGTGGTGACATTGGTGTGTCTTGCTTCTATTATGCATCATTTCCTTCGTCATAGCAATTCAGAAAACAATAAGAGCTATCCAAATAGCGGCATCGCCGCCCCAGTACTTCGGTAGTAGCGATCGTATTCACGCATTCTGACTCTCAAACACATGTCGGTATTGTCTCTTTTCAGCTCCGTTGAGGTAAGCCACTGTTGTCTCGACAGTCACTTGAGACCCTGATATTGAAACTGGGGTAGGTATCATCAGTGATATCTCAACGTCATTTTCGACGTTTCCGGTTCCTTCTCATGTGACCCAGGTCACGTCCCCCAAAAGGGCTATCTATCCTACCTAAACGGTATGGGGGGCGCTCCATAATGCTCTGTTGGGGGATTGGGTTGTTGCAATACCGGCCGGATGACAAAGACAATTTTTGCTGGATTTGTCAAGGTAGTATCGAGTGCCGTCGCGATAACAAGCTAATTCAGTTGTTCGGTAACAGATTCTGGGTGACGAAGCACTTGGGTGAAACGCATTTGGTGACAGCGGACAAAATGGTGTAAGAGAATAGCTGCAAGCGGGGTCGCGCGGTACAGCTAGAGAGTATTCGCAGTTCTAGCGCGAGTAGTGCTGACTCTAGGTGGATGACTCTTCTCCTTGAGACGCTACCAATAGTAAACAGTAGCCTTCATTTAGGATAGGCGAGTATGACAAATCGGAGATGGGTGCTGATTTAGTTGTCCAAGAAGAATTTCGTACAACGATTAATAGTCACACGATAACAAGAACTATCACCAAACTATATTCAAGCACTCGAACTGTAATTTTCTTGCGCTTGGAGCGCAGTAAAGTACAGGAGGCTGTATCCTTTGAAATGGGTTGCGAGTTTTGGACACCGCACACCCAGAAATCAACTAAATATTTGGGCCTGCGGGTCTACTTTATCGATATTGACTGGAAATTTCAGTCCTACGTACCGGACACTTTGAGCCAAAAGTATGGCGAACGAAGTGGAGGTGAACGTAAAGCATTTCGACACTGGATCACAGAGTTACTACGAGATTTTGGAGTTATAACAAACGTTGTTATCGGTGCCACAAGTGACAACGGCCAAGACGCAAAGTTAATGGTGACCAAAGAGCTCAAAGTTGCAATGGAAAAGGCGTGTGCCTCACTTGACTAATGCTGCACCGAAGGAAGCGTTTGGTATCGTTCCGCAACGTAAGTATTAAACATTCCGAACCAAAAAGCTCAATCGCAAGGATTCAAAGAACTATATGCCCTGCGTTTAAACGCAACAATGGGAGTCTTTTTGCATAGCTTTGCGAGATGGTGAATTACGGTTATTCTGGAAGACAAAGATGGCCAATTCGTGGGCTTAGAGAAAGTTGTAAAACGACTGCTTAAAAAGTGGGAGCAACTCGGGGATTGATTCGAAGAGCAGATTAACAAGATGATTTGTGAACGAAAGCCAGTACCTGAAAGCATTTTCATTGTCTACGATAAGTAGGCACTGATCCAACTCTATGAGTTGTTCCAGTCGATTGCTCTGATCAATATGAATAGTCAGAAAGAGTGTTCAAACCAAGTAGAGGTGTTTTATACTTGTTTCGTCCTCGTGTCACGGTCCTTGATGAAACAAAACCGTTCAAAGACAGGATGCGACCATATGCTGAGACGCCATTATATTGCCAAATTAGTGATCTCACTTAGATGATGAAAAACCTGCGAGTTGCTGGTACTGCAGTTTCATAATAGCTTCTTTTTGTGGTACGCAGATCGCTCTCAGATTCGTGACATTGCGTACATTCCAGATATCTATATGATGCTGTATCCCGGGCTCAAGAATCCCGTACGAAATTTAAAGTAAAATGTCCGCATCTTCAATGAACAGCTAGTCATCGATCTACAGCAACCCCACTACTGGCTAGACAAGTCTGTCGTTGAGAGGAATACGGAAGTAGTAAAAGATGTAGTGCTAAAGAGATTGCGATTAATACTGACGACGATTTCGACGGACAGCCAACGATCAACCCTGCACATATACAAGCACGGCCAACACATCCAGCAAGTGAAGAAGACCCACTATCTGAAACATTTAAGGTGCCACCAGCCCAAGCATTCTCCGAGGAGATAATGGAGATTTTTGGTGAGGAGAACGAACCAGTCACACAGCGCGGAGTTCACGAATCAAATATTGATGAGGAGATTGGCATTCGCGAGTTCTACTGTGTTAACTGTGTAAACTGTGATAGGCGCCTTGATATCTTTGCTTCAGTAGCGGTGCAAATCATTTTGAAGCGATTTCTGCCATTGTCGGTGATAACAAAATCAATGGAGGCGAAAATGTGGTCTTGGCGCGACTCGAAGGTGTTGCTGTTGAAATAGGCAAATTAACTCTCTAGGAGGGTTGTACATTTGCAAAAGTCCGTTAATACTTACACTTATCTCAGCTAGTTCCTCTAAACCCTTCCTGTCTTGGTTCTGCTATGTTTGCGATTGATTGGTCAGTGTACCGCTACTTGAAATGGCAGCATCTTCATCGATGTTTTGCACTGAATTTGGATCAAGATCACTTCCTCGGTGAATCTTACCTTTTATTTTTTCTGCTCTAATTGCCAATTCCTCAAGGCGAATAGCGTCATTCACGATCGCATTCAACCGGTTGGGTGCTTCCAGACACAACTCGGTGTGCTGACCAGGAAAAGCGGTCTCCAAAATGGAGGGGTGCTTTCGGGATATTATTGCTTTGACACTGCCGAGTGCTTGTTCAACCCAAGCAAATTTGGTTTCCGATGCTTCGTGGCGCGACCGCATCAATTATCAAAGTTATCAATTTAGGCAAATTGAGTGTTGAATTGAATGCGTATCTGACCGAGTAGCTGTTGTTCACCTTCATCACAACGTACTGTAACCATATTTGGTTTTCGTTTCGAATATTTGCCGTTGACTATCCAACTTCTTTTGGAGCCGCTGTTCAATCATGTTTGCATGGCCCTACGCTTCTTTATGCAAAAAATTCTCCAGATTTTCAGCTTTCCTTTTAGTTGAATGACAATCGCTTTTTTGTCGCGCTCACGCTCCAAATTTGCAACATCTTTCGCCGGACTAAGTTTGGCATTGAGGCGACGTTCAATCCATGTAGTGTGGGCATTTGCAGCGGATTCGAATCCCTTTTGTAAGCGACTGCTGAATAACAAATGAAGCTGTTGGTCTAAATCCATTGAGTGTTCGTTGCACCGAGAAGAAAAGTAAGTCTCAATGGTCAAAATGACTGTATTAACTTTGGCTTCGAGCTGGGTTGTTAGAGTGTCGTAGGCGGTTTTAAGATTCGACAACCATACGTCTAACGTTTTGCTGCATCACTGCTGTTTGCCGTGTTCCTTGCTCCTTGTTGCATCCTCAAATCGTACACGGATAAATATGTGAGCTCAATCGTTTTCCGTATCAGCAGCAGTGGCGACAGCATAGTCAAACGCATACTCTGCGAGCTCTATCAATCGTTCGTCGTTCCGGGCTTCCCAGTCCTTCAAAGCCCTTCTCAACTCCTTTGCCATTTACAACAATGCCTTCTTGGACAATAACCTGCTGACGTCTCTGTTTGCTACCTGCACCAACAACACGGTGATCATTTCCGCTCTCAATAGTTTTCATCACCTTTAAGAGTGATCGGATAATTATCACTACCGGTCACAAATATATCATAATATTTCCTACCGACCCAATTAGAACATCATATGGAATCGAGAGCTTAGGCGAAGGAGGGTTATTGAGCACCTTTCGTACGGAATGCTGCACTGCATAGATTTCCGAGCGATAGCTCAGCAACAGGATTCGCAAATGATTGTCGGTCTGTCAACTACTGTGTTGACATCGAATGTTGCTGATGCAACCTGCGAGGTAAATACCTGGTTGGGCACCATCGCCCAGGTATTCATTAGGTCTTTTTGGGCATTTTGCGGTATGATGCCCCCGCTTTGCCACAGCGTCCATAGATGTACTTCTTTCGCTTTTCTTCTCTTCGGTTAGTATTTCTGTACTGAAATGCTCTAGCATCTTGGCATTTTCCACAAACGGAAGGCAAATTTCAACATGCTGGCAAGATTGGATATCAGCGGTAACTGCGTACGACCGATGGTAAAACTGAAATGCACCGGATGTAGATATGTGAAGACCGCACTGATTGTATATTGTCGCAATGATGTGATGACAGGAAAGTTGTAGATGGTGACAACCAGCGCAGCGTGTGCAGTTCCATTACTCAGATTCACATTGAAGGTAAGTGCATGCTTCTCGTTACCATTACCACGTAGGGGGAAATCAGACTTAACAATTTCAATTACTGATTACTCCCTACTTGCCACATGGTCATCAACGAAGTAAGTCGTATTCGCGCATTTCCGTACAGTACCGGTAGCGGCTACCCATATTTGCTTGTCTAACGTCTTTTAGGCTCGTGGTGTTAGAGCCTGGCTAGACGCTGTCCAATGGAGTGCATATTTCTTTTATTCGACTAAAGTTTTTACTGTCATGTTACAGAATAGTACGAAAGCTCCAAACACTTGACAATCACGAACATCTCCCAACAAAAGGATATTATTCTGCCCCTGCACTGCGCTCGTGGTTCGTTGCCTTACGCACGTTCTATTTTCCAGTTCGCAGCAATAGTAATAGTTTCCTCCGGGGTTAGTGGACAACTGTCATATGTAGTCCAGGATGTTGGATGTATTTCGTGTAAATAGTCCGCAACAGATCGGGTGTACAACTGTCCATGGATCCATGTAGTGTGCGGGTACAGCAGGAAATTGATCTCGTATTACAGCAAGAGTATGTTGATATTCTACTAATGTCTTTGTGCGTTGTGGTCGAAAAACGAGTCCTTTATATGCTGAATGTTCGCATCAACGTGGTGAAAGTAGCTACAAACATTTCAGAAAATGTGCACAGCACAAGGCTTTAGAACCCAATTGAGAGAAATAATCGATAAAACGTACTTTACTGTCTAATTGACAACATACTGTCGAGTCTGGATTTGCCGTTCAAAAGACCTCAGAAAGGACGAGATCTTATCATATTTGCCCTCTTCAGATGTCATCACCTTCTTTGCATGAGTGATTGCTCTATAAAGCAAGACAGGTCTATAATCGACAATAATATTGTTCACTTTTTTTGATGCTGAGGCAACGCAAAAATGGGCACTACTAAGACCCTTAACCAAAACATTTTTAAGCCCAGGTAGTTTTAAAAGTATATCAGAAGAGCATTCCCCACGTAACGGGGTTATATTAGGGTGACCCA
>PCFV01000927.1:0-10983 GCA_002812785.1 Phytophthora litchii
ACTACAGCATCCGCTTCTGTGCAGTTTGTATGCATCTTGACGTGAGAAATGTTTCGTCCACCTTCACTCGGGAGGATGAAGTTCCTTCGTGCAAATGTACATCATGGACTAATGTTAAGGCTAGCACGATACCCGCTATACTCCTTAATCAATTTCTTGACATTATCTTGCTTCAGGGTATCTGCGCCAATTCTTGCCATGATGTCATCCATCGTGTACAAGTTCCACTGCGTATACATCGACTTTCTGAATTTCTTGTTGTCAATCATAGTCGCAATGTTGTGCTTGGCGAAATCATTGACCGGATCCTTGACAGGAATCTTCTTAGTTATTCCGAGCCATTTCTTAAAGTCGAGAAGCTTGCTCCAGTTGATGGTCCTTTGTTCTTCATCAGTATTCGTACCACTGTTTCGTAAAAATCTGTTGTCGTTGGTCAAAACAGCATTAAGAGTCTGATGTACTTCGCCTGTCGGGAGCTTGATCGAGTCTACCGAAGCAGCATCGCAGCTTGAGAGAAGAGTAGCCACAACCACGAACACAGCGTAGCTCAGACGCATAGGTACTTTTCAACTGCCGTGTTCGTCGCTTGTAAGTTAGACCTTGGTTATTGTCGGCAATTTGCGAAGTGAATTACTTACGCTGGAGATGTACAGCATCAAATCCGTAAACAATCATGGACCTTCCCTCTCCCAGTGGATTGGTATACTGGGTAACGATGGAAGGTCTAAACTGACCAATCATAATGAGTTCGTCCAAGCGCGAGGTTGTCAGAAAGCCACGTAGTGGCTCGCTTTGCGCAAATACTGAGCATGCTCATGCTCAACAAGTTTCTTTTATTGTGTTTTGTTGTTGGATACTGATATTATGGTAAACCATCCACCAGAATTACATTTTTTGTGATATGAATGCAGGTCAGGTGACCATTGTCAGATACAAGTAGTCTGTTCAATGCGTTCTTGGTTACGCGAAGGTGCACGATCGTGTTGTCGTAATTATATAAAAACATATTGTTTTGTTGAGGATGTGTCCAAATTGGCATCACGTTTTACGGCGGACATAATCACTATTATAAGAGCTCTCAACTGGTAACGAGTAAAAATATGTGTGTAAACGTAAAGTACTGTGTAGTACAACACGAGCCGACAACACTACAATTGTGTGAAAGCCGGTGCCGCTCTGCGCTGGTGTCCAACTGCGCACTCAGGCTCTCTAGTCTCTCTTCGACAGCAGTGAAGAAGACGGCATCGTTGCCGTCTTAACTGCCTACACTGTCAAGTCCAAGCATCACCTCCTGCGCGCACCTCGTATTCCCTAATGTCGACCGTATAACGCAAGAAGCCCACGATCGTCTCGCGGATGTCCTAATGTGTAGCGATCGCACTTCCGAAGACTCTTTATGATGCGTTGTGCACTGTATTCGCGTATTATTCAAGCCGTAGGGATACAACATTGTGCCTTTATGCCACGGGGGAGGTGACCTGCAGCTGTGCGGGAGCTTGCTTATGGTATGTCTGCCTTCGTTGCACGTTTTCCACTAGCGCGACGTTTCCCCTGTATCTTGGTATACGCAGCGGTCCCTAATGATTCATCTTGCAAACTAGCGATTGACGTCGAGGAGAACTCGTCATACTCCACTCAAGCTCGTAATGTTCCTGCTGGGAATTCGCAGCTCGACGACATTCGCGTTACATATAAAATGGAACAACATTCGCGCTACATCTACTAAAGCTGTGCCAATGGATGTCGTGGAACAACATTCGTGCTACGTCTCACTACTACTGGAGTAACATTTGTGTATCCGCGTTCGAGATGGTTTGTGATGAAGTTAATAGCTCAGTACCCACTACCGTGACTCCACCCAAAGTACTTGAGACTAGAGTGTTGGTGTACTATGATGAAATAGCGCTGTCTAGCGGGTAACTAGAGAATTGGGCTGTGTTTTTGTGTTTTGATTGATTGAGTTAATGTGAGTACGAGCTGAATATGTGGCGTTCAAATATATCACATCCTTCACTCTCCTCTCGTCAATGAAAATGCGGTGCGCAGTTGACGAAAGCGGGAGAGAGGATGAACTGCTCGATTAATCGATATCCAAGGAGGGAGGTGGATTTATGTCATGTATAGGACAATAGAGTCGTTGAACTTCTTCTTCTCGACATACGGTTAGACAAATGTCTTTAACATGATGTTATAAAACACTACAGGAAGAATCGAGACTCATGTCCAGCAAAGTTCTATTTTCTCTATTTCTATGATATGCCACCTTATTTTTAAGAAGTTGAACACACCTACGACTAGCTCATATCTTGTACCGTGCACGAGTCGAAAGCAGGTTCATTTTCTCGCATTTTTCGGCGATAAGCAGAAACGTTTACCTCGGATTTAGCTGATAGAAAGCGACGTTACCGTAGCCACACATTCAACGTGTCCACGAAGCACACTCTTGCGGCGGAGCTTGATGAGCGGAGGGTTTCTTTTTTGGGTGTGGGTATGTGTAACAGATGTCACTATAGTTAAGAACATTCTTTAGGATAGGTTTAGTTACTATACAAACTTCAGTATAAAGCAGACTAGGGCAGTCTGTGGGAGCTCAGCTCTCAACTGCAGGGGCGGCAACCTCATCACTTCTCGTTTAGGCCGCCCCCTCAAAGACCAGTGTCTTCCTTCATTCGTATCGTCAAGGATAAAGTATGCGACCGACCAAGTTTTGGTCATTCCCAGTCTTCCTGTGAAGAGCGTAGAAGGATGACGATCTCTGCCCCATGTATGTTTCGTTGGATTGAGAAACCTGCAATCACAAAGACAGTAGCTGCTACTGGGATACATTTGCATTGACGAATTGGTTGGGATCACCAAGATGGGTTACAGTAATTCTGCCACAACGGTGGTATTGAGACAACACTGGTCGCGGATTCGAGGTGGGGTGGAGTATCGATTTCTGGGTACCAGAACGCTAACGCTAACCGCGCCGCACAAATGGTTGGAGAGCACTAGCGAATAGTGGTTAAAATCTCAACTTGACCCAGCTCCTCACCTGGCCGTTTTCTTGGTAATGAATGTGTGTGCGCTTATGTTGCTCGATCACGGCGTAGTTAAAGAGCTTAGTATTAATAAGTTCAGTGTTCACCAACCGTTTTACAGAGTTGAAAACGATTTTAACAGTATGGAGACATAGGATGAACCTAACCCGCCTTGTCATCTCAGTGTTATAAGTACATTTTTACAAGTGACCGCATTTGCATCTCAAGACGCACAGTGCTTTTACAGCTGTCATCGTTTGAAAGAGCAAATCCTCATAAATTGTATATGAAACCCTCTATTCTGAATATATAGCCATCTAGTTGCTTAGAAAGTGGTACAAAAATCAATTTTTAGCTTGTTACCATCCACTCCTTCAAAGCGACGCGGTCGTTCAAAACGATTGATAGCAATCGGTGGAATCTTTTCACTGCCATCAACATTGCTACAGAGCCCGACCGTGATTCGAGTCTTATCCCTGGTAAATATTTAGTAGACTTTGAGCTGGAATAAACGGAAAAATAACGCCGTTTCATCCATATTAAATATACCTCTGGACAAATATGTATCCAGGAGATCCATGAGTTGCGCGCGCTGCTGCGAAAGCATGCTCGTGTCGACAGAGACTGCCTCGCCATGAAGGACGTGCAATCTTACGCCATGGCTCGTTTTGAAGCGCTGAATCCAAGAAGGAGAGATGGTATCCTCGGTACCAGCAAGCTTGTTTGCTTTCACACGCAGGATTTCATCGGATAGAAGGCCGGTACTTTGCGTACTGGGAACGTACGCAATGAACTCGGGCTTCATTTCTGCGTAGACTAATGATCGCCTCTTCATCTGAGTTTCATTGGCAGCCTCATCGAAAGGTAACTTGATAATCTTGCCAACAGTGGAGGATCCGACTTGCTTAAAGAACTTGGCTGCCACCCAGGCTTGGAGATCAATCTGGGAAAGCCGTGGGTGGTCTTTGTAATGCTGACGGAGCTGGTTTTTCTCGAAGACGGTGAGGTGCTGGCGAGAAGGCGGCATGACCAATGAATAACAAGCCAGATAATCTGAAAATGTGATTATACAGACCATTCATCTGTGCTCTTCCAGGCTTATACTCATATATCCGAATGTACTTATTGTATTGTTAAGTTTTGCTGCAAGAGCTGCTCTTATTGGCGATATTGCACAGTCGTCCCTCCCGATAAGCACAGGGGGGAAGACAACGCAATTTTGGAGGGATCGTGCACTATTGATGTGTATGTAAACACCACCAGGTGGTTGAGAGCCAATTAGGGTTGGCAAATGAATGGCATGATTAGATTTGGTTAGATATGTTGCCAATCAAAGCAAGCTGCTATCGCAGCTATCACTGCTTTAGATACGTTTTTCACCACAGCTCGTGATTTTTGTGATACTATAATACAAAATGCTGCTGATGGTGATGATTTTTTACTGAACCGTGTTGGGATGGCGCTTCTTGACGGCCTTTTCGGTGTCCACATCGTTGCTGTGGCTTCCCTAACCTCACTCTGCGATGGCGATGCTGTGTCTTCACGATAATCTTTACGGGATATCCTAATTATACAATCGTCTTCATCTTCGCTGGAGTCGCTTGAATCATTGTCATCACAAGTTTCTGGAAATAATTTAAACAAGAAAGGGTTTAGTTCGCAGTCGTGGTCCGTATTGCAATAAACAAGGACTGTTGACACGATCCAGTGACAGCCTATTACGAGTTTACGTATGTATGAAGCTGTGGATACTCTAATTACTTTCGCTGGACGCAGAGGATGATAGTACTGACAGAATGCACTTTGCGAATGGTTTGACTCGTGCATAACATTTTGGAGTGAAGATCCACCATTTTAGGGGGCTATATCGTTTATTTGTCTACTTCTTCTCGTCAAACCACTCAGCTTTATCCGCAGTAACGTTTTGAAGATGCTCATGGAATTCGCCTTCATTAGTAGCCGCTATATAACCCATTCCGATTGCGACCGTTGCAGCTTTGTCAAAGATTACAGTCGAAACATCACCGAGATTATCCAGTGGCAACGGCAGATAAACATTTAAGCGGTCAGAGTCAACATCTTTTCGCGGCGTGTGCAAATTATCTCGAGAATAACTTGCTGAATTGACGCTGTGCATCCATCAAGGTGCTTGGTGCATACGTCGTAGGTACTTAGAAGATTCAATTGTTTGAAGACCGCGGAGAAACGCACTGGCCTTGCTCAATTGCAGCCAGCGCCGCATTAATTGGTTCTAATAACTTCAACACAGCCTCTGCCTTCATAAAAAAGCTTCACTTTTAAAGATACGAAATGCAGTATCCAATTCAGTCTCAGCGTAGCGCTTCAACAACGAAGTACTTAAGAAAATCGCAACAATGATGACTTTGTTGCAAACAACGCTGTCAATACGCTTTCCATAGGTGTACCATCGTGTTGCTATTGACAGCGAAAGTCGGCGCCGTTTTTCAACATTTTTCCTCAGCTGAGACTGCCGTGTGGACCACAATCCAAATTCGGTCTTTGAGGTTTCTTAGTGTCACCCAAAATACCCTTAAAGTACTCCATCTCTTCACAATAAGGTTCATGACGTGTGCTGCACACCCTGCACACTCAATTCTCGGACGTTTTGGAGAAAACCTTATATCTAAAACCAAAAAATGAAGTTTAAACTAAGGCCGTAACCTCTACACTGAGGCAAAAGGGGTTGATGTAGAAACATGCTGCTCTCTAACAGAGCAGATGTAATCAGCAATAAGTGTTTGCACATTACATGTACAGCAAGCTTCATCGTCTTCACAGTCTTGCGTGCCATTCTGTTGTGCCAACATCCACAATCCAGATGGATACTGCAGCTTTAGTTTAATCTACAATATAAGAAGGATTTTATCCAATCAGTAGTCGCTATGCGCGCTTGAGTCTACTCCAGTCAATTAGTCAACACGGTGGAGAACCGCCGTCTCAGGCCAAGGTCGTGGCTGCCACGAGCCCGTCACCGTCGCCCATGAGCTCTCCACCTAGCCGTGGAAGTTCCGTCGCATCATATTGCCTCACAGTCGCGACAAGAAGACGAAGAACGAAAGCGACAAGTCTGCACAGGAGATCCCCTATATGACGAACGACTATAAGCAGACAGAGAAGAAGAAGAAGAAGAAGGAGGAGGAGGAGGAGCCTAGAGCTATAGAGGAGGAAGCAGAAGAGGAAATTTTACTATTGGACGAAGAGAAGGAAGAGACAAAGGGGGATATGCTGCTGCTGGATGAATAACAGGAGCAGGAAGACGAAGACGAAGATGTCGACCAATATGTACGTTATTAGCTAGCAGACGTCGTTAAGCATACTGACTTGTTGTTGTGTGTAGGCTTTCCATGCTGCGTCGGGTTTGAACCTGTCTACAAAGTATAGTGCTTCTGCATTGACGTCGACTGCTTCAGCCTGCAAAGTCATCGACGACTCTGTTGACGCGGCGCTTGGTGACCAACCAACTGGACAGCGGAGCCTCGCAGTACAAGGAGTTCTTCAACTTTGATGGCTCCAAATGCTCGACGGCTGCAACGAAGTGTGCAGACGTGCAGGCGGACGAGGAGGTGAAGCTGCTTGCAGCCGGTCACAAAGCGATCGCCCACTCGGACTAGCATCGTGTCGAGTCCAAACACCCAAAGTCGTCAGTACGCGCGCCATAACTTCGCTCTGATGCGTATGCTTAACAACTTTGTCTGCGACAATATCACATCGATCACATTGCTTTACAATATAGGTTGGTTTACTTCACTCCGCAAAACGCAAGAACGGAGGAATCAAGCATTGGTTGCTAGGGTTACCTTTATTATAGAACCCTCCCGACAAGCGCACCTAATCCAACGAACACACAGATTTGCAAAAGTTTGCAAATCTATTCGTGAGTTGCCATTTTAATAAATTTCACAGAAAGTCTCAAAATTGCACATAGCATGGTTCATTCCGGCTATCATCTGAACACACGATCGTTGTCACGCGTACCATACTGAAAGCTATATATTCCCGGCCTTTTCCGTCCCATAGTATCGTTTCCGTTCCACATCCACATACAAATTACCAGTCGTTTCCGTCCCAACCCTCCGTTTCCGGCTCATTCGGCAATGGTGTCCAACCTAGCGAAGCCTTCGCTGCCATCCCGGGGTTACAGCGTTATCTACCTCGGTTTGCAAGATACACTTATAGCTACGATGCTGGCCGAGACCAAGAATAGAGACTACCAAGCAGTGTTCCGCGAAGTAGGTAGTGAACACGCTGACCAATACAGGGAGCAGCCACGTGTACACCGCCGCGAAGCATCGCCATCCATCAAGTAGCTGAGCCATGCACTTCGTGCGTGCACAGCTAGCATGGATCGTGGATGGATTCCGCGCGAGTTTTCGTTCATGCACTCTCTACCCGGAGGCCAAGAACAAGACGCTCATCAAGATTTTCCACCAGAAGTGATCCGCGGGGCCTCTAATGGACAAGATCAGCGTGTTCCAGCTAGTATGTTACTAGCGCTGGAACCCGGAACCAGTCTTCGTGTTTACGAAGGCTGCTTCAATGATCAGGAAGCTTCTAAAGCACGCGAGGTGCACATTCCTGTTGGGTTTGCTATCATTTTCTGCGGCGATCTCATTCATAATAGGATACCCTATGTTACTGTAAGCCATCGGATTCACTGCTACCTTACGTACGCTAGAATGACTTGGGAACCCAATATTGTTGTTAGCGTACTACCGAAAACTTTTGACTGCAAGTACTGTGGCCTGAAGACGCTCGCGAGTGGACGAATGAGAGCCCATCGTTTCTATTGCGAGAGAAACCCCAAAGGCATGGACAACAAAAACAAATGCAAGCGGGAAAACGAACGGACACTACTTCGAGTGTGCAATATATGTGGGAAGGGATATACCAATCCTAGCTCTTACCGTACGCACATATCGCGACCTCACAATAACCTGGAGGCCTTTGGAAAAGATAAGTTTTAAATACAATGGTTGAACACCTCGTAACAAATAGGAGTGATGTAAGAATATTATTGTCGTTGAAGTGTAATATGAAGTGATTTATTGTATTCTGTTAATAATCTATGAGCGTGTCTATACGCTTTCACATGTGTTTCCCCATAATCCAGATGGAACATTTAGTTGTCGGTAACTTCGCTAATTGTCGAGTCATGGCGCATGGGTCCCACCGCAGCTCATCGATGGATCGAGTTTACCAAAACAGTCAATCTTTCTACATGACAGATCTGCACTTCACATTCAACCACGAGTTCGCGTTCACGTTACCTACCATCTTGACTGTCTCCACAACCGATGGAAGCTTGTAAACAACCTAACGAAGTAATAAGATATTTTCATTCTCGAACGAAGAAGAAGCCAGCAAACACAGTAATTAGCGAGTTTCAACGAAATGCACAACATAAGTGCACTGACAGCAACTCGGTCGTTTGTACTTAGGCATTGTAAGTTTCTAAGCAGAGGACATTTCAAAACATAAGTATAGATCCTTCGTGCGACAAAGAATGTTGATGCGGTTTCCAAACACCTTAAACAATCACCTTGCTCGGAAGATCCAGACAAACCTCTGTTGGAACCCCGGTACAATAGCTTTGGTATGGTTCACGGTTTTCCATCAATACAATAAATTGGTTTCACATATATATAAAAGAATGTTTTTCATTATTGGTTGTTGTCATCGATAGATTCAATTTCTCATCTAATCTCGCTGTACGAATTCGTCGGAAACCCCAGATTCCAGAAGCTTTAAGGAGTGGACAACAGATCGCACCTCGAGGCGGCCGAGGTTGCCGAGGTGGCCGAGTTCGAAGTGGACGAGGTGATCGAGGTGGCGGTCGTGGTTGGGGTGGACGTCCAAGAATTGTAGGACACGCACTGGATTGTTTCAACCAGCGATTGTTTTGTTCCGCATTCTCAAACAAATAAGTAAGTGGACGCAGTACGCGAATGTAAAGTATCATCTGCAAGGACAATAACGCTGAGTTACGCTGACGATCCATCCTTGGAGCGGTTGACCCCACCGTTCCATTCGTCGTTTGTTAGCTTCATTTTGATTTTTTGCATCAACGTGATCTCCCAAAATTGTTGTAGCTGCGAGCCACGAGTATGTCGTCAACAAAATCCAACTCACCTAGTAAAAATCCAACCTCAAATCGCTTTTCTGTCACTACAAGACTCGGAGTGCCAAATATTTTCTTCGCTCGCGAAATTAGCTTGGAATTGGGTACAGCATTTGTTGCGAAAAGATACGCTCAGACAGATTGGTGTTTACACAAAAGCAGTAGCTTCTGCACTAACTCACCGGTTTTCATTCTGACACGGAGAGTGTAGTCCCGTTTAATCAATTTGTTGAAAGTTTCCGCGGGGTTGTTCGTTTTCGCTAAGCCGGACGGAGAATGAAAGCATTGCCAATTGCAATATCTGGAAACTACCCACTATTTTGCAAAATAGTCTGTGAAACCTTTCAGATATTCGCATTCCGCCCATTTAACGAAAGCAGTCGCTTTTAAGAGTGTATTCTCTCTGACCTCGAGCGTAGTGCATTCCGTACACGTGTTTAAATACCAAGTGAACAGGGTATTCAGATAAACCATTCAATTTGTCCTTGATGTTCTTGACTACATGAAACCAGCACATCAAGTAAGAGGCATCCATGCACGAAGCTATCACCTTATCAAAAGCATTGTATTGTGCGTCTTCTGCGTCCGCCATGAAATGCTTGATACGCATTTGGTGACCCACTACACGGAAAAATTGATCGCCAATAGCAGTCAAAGCGGCTGAGTACTGTGTTTCAGTCCGTTGCGATACGAGAAAGAAAGCAACTGGGAAAGAGGAGCGGGACAAATCTGAAATACCACATACAAAAAGTGGAAATTCGACCGCGTTTAACTTGAACGTGGCGTCCATAAGAAAAACAAACGTGACTGGATCTCTATCTAGCTGGCGAATCATTTGTTTGGTCGAGAACGCTAACACAAATGGATTTGCGTCACTACCTTCCCCAAGAACCGGATCGCCATCCTCGTTTAAACGGTATCCAAATGTGAATGCGCTTGAGTCGTCCAAAGACACTGACTATTGAGCATTCTATGCGAGAAGAACAATGTCGTCTAGGGAGTCAGTGTGGTGAAGAATTTGTTTTTTGTGATTGTATACAAAATTCTGGATTGTTTGTAGCTTCGGAACACTGTTATGGTTCAGTGAGAAATCATCAATCAGCTTATTTAGAATGCGACTGGGGTTCATTGATGCCTCTGCCATTTTTCGTACATCCGATTTCATCACACGTATAAGTGGTCTGCTACGCGGAGACCCAATATGCACTGCGTGCTTGCCTTGTTCATAAAAGTCGTGATGATCGGTCTGAAGGCACCAAAGAACTTTTAACCAATACGTGCAGCTTGAATCTGCCTGTTCACAAGTTGTTGATTTGCAATACCATATTTTGTATCGCATATCATGGTTGTCATAATTTGTAGGCCAAATGGAACAACGTTTCTTCATATTTGCATATACATTCACGGAGCGCAGCGAATCCAACCTCTCCTCCGCCGCACGTACCCCTTGTACGCTTCCTGTATGCTGCCACGCGTATGAAAAAAGCATTTATTAGAAGCTGTTGTATCGTTCCTTTCGAGTTTGAAAATCTTTTGTTGCTGGTGTCCCTTGGAATTTATTCTATCGACGTGATTCTGAGCTTTGTGAAGATGTCTATTTCTATCGTACTAATTTGAGCCCGACTACATGAGCATACACGAGGGGTGGGCGAAAAGAGTTTCTAAAGCCCTTCATTTCATATTTACCTTTATAGTTCTTCAGCACTATTGTCGGTGTTATTACAAGTACTTCAGTTTTGTGAGTAAGGCTTTTAGTTTAGTTCTCATGTTTTTTAGTTTAGTTTAGATGTTCTCTCGACGATTGTTCCGTCGCATTCGCCGAAC
>PCFV01000928.1:0-10963 GCA_002812785.1 Phytophthora litchii
GTATTTCATGTCATTATCTGTAGTCACAATGGCTGGAAACTCGTTTCGAGATTCAGGAAAATACTCCAGTGTGTAATGAGACGCCTTAAACATCGCTACTTCGAGCGAGTATCCTCGGACCCCACCTTCATACTCGGACAATCCATGGCATGTTGCCATAGCTAGTCTAAATCTTGATGGAATGTTGCGAGAGGTTGTTGCTGCTGATATTGGTGCCGCTGATGAACTTTGGTTTGTCATTGATACTCCGATAAAGGTAAGGTGCTCGTCGGTAAGAGTCCCCGTTTTATCAAAGCAAAAGGTCGAGAGCTGGCCGCACGAATTGATACGTTGTGCGTCGATGCAAAAAATCCCCTGCTGATGGAGGCGGTGCATTGAGAAGCCAATTCCAGAAGTAAGAACAAGTGGTAAAGCGGGAGGAACAGCTACAGTGATGAGGTCCAGTGAGTTCAATAATGTCTTCACGAATGGGGTTCCAACGTGAATTCCATCCACAAGACGCTTGCTAAATGCTGCGATGGCAATAGACCAAAGAATAGCCAAGTATCGATAGCTGTCACGCTTAAACTCGAAAGTGATCTGCTTTGGAAACAAAATGCTACGAAAGAGCTCGCCCTTGCCTGTGGAAAACCCTGTGCTAATTACCACGCCTTTGCTCGCTTCGCCATTGTCAAATACTCGAGTAACACTAGACTCGGCATGCAAAAATGACGCCTTGTGTTTCTCTCGAGCGGATGTCTCTGTGATCTTCCCAGCTCCATTTGCTGCTTCTTTGTTGACGGGCACAGCTTCACCTGTGAGGGACACTTCATCAGCAGTACATCCTCCTGATAGCAACAAAATATCTGCGCATACAAGGCCTTCACGCACTAAGATGATGTCACCTGGCACCAATTCTGTCTCGTGAACTTTTGAAGGCACTGAATCCCGCAAAACCTCGAAATGCTTGTTGCTCTGTACTAACCTTCGCAGTCGATTGCTATTCGAAACCTCGGAGTAGATTCCGTAAAACAAGGAGATTGAAGACATTAACATGATCACGATAGCATACTTCGTGTAGCTCTTGAACAGCCAAACCACCGTGCTGAAGATCTGGAAAATGTAAAATGGATGTGCCAACTTCACAAAGAGAAGTTCCAGAACACTTGGCTTGTCGATTGTGATTCGGTTTCTCCCGAATAGTTCACGTCTTGATACGACAATGTGCTCGTCCAAGCCAGTGTCGGAGCACCTTTGAAGTTTGCTTAGGTCTTCTCGGATTGTTGCAAGATATCGTCGAAATTCTCCTCTCTCGTAGTCGTAAACGTATCGCTGTTTCTTGAACTCGAACCAAATCCACGGCACCTTCGTTCGGTAATCCTCGCCACTAGGTACTGGATGGTGCACAGGACATTCGATCCAATGATCACTTTTTCCGTCACCATGAACATGAATCAACAAAACATCGGCATCACTAATTGATGTATACGGCAGCGCCACTCGAGCCAGACGCGTAAAGATTTGAGGATACCATATCGACACAATTGCTAGTGCTCCACAAGATATCAAACACAGTAAACTGTAAAGCACCAAACGCAAACGTGAGAATGCAAACGGCAGCATGTGCAGGGCCTCGTTGGGGGGATACACTAACTGCGCCCGCTGTCCTGCCAAGTCATCAATGGGGACGAGCAAGTGTTCACGTAGACTTTTCATCATGCTTTGCTACGAACGACAAACCACCTACAAGATCAGTGTTGGATCAACTTCCTCTTTCACCATTAGCATTGATCATTTGGGACTTGTGCTTCCACCATCGAGGCAAAATACGAGTGGCAAATATCTCCCAACCGACAGCAATGACGAGTTCAGCGATAAAAATTAGCAGTAGTTTCCACCGGAAGGAGAATGGAATCGGCATAACCTGCAAGGTATCGTTGATCACACCCGAAGTGTCTAGTAAAAACCACAAATTCACACCTAGTGTTACGATCGTCAATGTTGTGAAGATGAGATTTGTGTAGAACGGGAGGCGGAAGGGGTCCTTGATGATGTTGAAAGCAATCGCCACTACGATATAGGACAAATGCACGAACAACCAGGTTGTAGTGTCCTCGTAAGAGTACTCCAGAGCTTCCATATCGTAATCCTTGAATACAGCGCAGTTGGAAGAACCAGTTAAGTCTCCATCGTTCACGTACGCCAAAGCGTTCTTAATCGAACAGAACCAGCTATCGCTGTGATCCAGGACTGCGAAGGCAGATGCAAAACCCGCAATGAAAATGGCGACTTGGCCTAGGATAGATGCCACAATACTCGGAGAGAAAAGAGTGTTTGGTGGCGTCTCAGGTGATAGCTTGTACGTTGGGCCAGTATATAGCATCGCTATCGAGAGGCCGAGCACGATGGCCATGTCATCCCAGACATACTGGTTGTTAGTTAAAATCAATTCGGTTCCAGCAGCAGCTCCCACGTGGGCAAGCACAACAGCCATTCCGAGTTGAATGATGGGATATAAGCACATAAACTTAAAACTTTGGAACGACGTAGTTAGAGCGCAACGACCTTCACGCAGAAGCACAGGCACATCCAAGATGGCCTTTGCTTTGCTCGTGAATGGCGCCACGATCGATGCCTCTGCACTTGATAGCGCCAATCCAACATGGGCAGCCTTCAGAGCACCGCAATCGTTTGTGCCATCTCCACACATTCCGACGATCAGTCCTGCATCAATTAATTGCTCCACGATCCATGTCTTCTGCTGCGGACGAACTCTAGCAAAAATTGGAGTCTGCCTGATAATTCGTTGAATAGTTTCGTCACCACAGTCCGTTTGGACTTTTTCCAATGCCGCACCTGTAATGGCGAGGTCATACTCAGCCATCATTTCATCCATGTTACTCAAGTCGAAAGTCTCCCATTTTGCTGAAGCTGACATCTTGATTGAATCCGCTGAAATAAACACAATGTTTCCGGAGGTTGGGTCCACGTCTATGACTGCAATTTTGGACTTCAACGGCATTTCCAGCTCTCGACAAATGTGCACTGCTGTTAGTGCATTATCTCCCGTAATAATACGAACGTCAATATTTGCTTGCAGAAGTTCGTCCAGCATTCCTTTCGTCTCGGGTTTCAGCTCGTTTTTGAAAATTGCCAGTCCTTGAAACTCGACATCGCACTCAATATCGTCTCGAATAACGTCGTCAATAGGGCATGATTCGGAACTGAGTTCTTTTACACCAAATCCGATGCAGTAGTAGCCGTCAGCTGAATAAGCGTGAACGTTTTGTTGCAGATTTGTAGGAGTGGATGTCGAGATCGCAAAAACCGCTTCTGGGGATCCCTTCACAACCACGATTCGCTTTTTGGTTTCGATCTCCTCCATGATTGTACTGGAGCGTTGATGCGCTGCATCAAATGGAAAGCGCTTAATGATTCCATACTTCTCTGATGAATTCTCAGTAGAAGTCACCACCGCGATATAACTCGCTGCCATTTGTTCATTTAGGTATTCCAAGTCGAACTGAGAAGCATTGAACATAGCTACTTCCAAAGGATATCCTTGCACGTCGTCACCATGCTTGGACAAACTGTGGCAAGTTGCCATCACTAGCTTCACTTGTGGTGACATGTCGAGCGATGGAAAACCAAATTCTGTTTCGGCATTATTAACACCAACGAAACTCAAGTGTTCCTTGGTGAGAGTACCAGTTTTATCAAAGCAGAAGCACGTGATTTGTCCGCACGAATTCACTCGACGTGAATCGATACAGAATATTCCGCCATTTTGTAGTCGTTGCATGGCAATACCGGTCCCCGATGATAGAACCAGTGGTAATGCTGGGGGCACCGCTATCGTGATCAAATCAAGTGAGTGTAGCAGAGTGCTGAAGAATGGTGTACCAGTACTAGCTCCATCGATCACCCGCTTGAGAAAAGCTGCAATTGCAATTGACCATAGCACAATCAGGTAACGGTAGCTATCACGCTCAAACTCGAATGCAATCGGCTTTGGGAAAAGAATACTACGGAAAAGTTCTCCTCGACCAGTTGAAAATCCCGTACTGAGTACGACAGCCCGGCATGTACCCCCGCCCTCGCGCACACGTATAATTGTTGATCCAGCATGTAGACACGCTGTTTTGTACTGAGATCGTGCTAAAGCTTCTGTGACTTCACCCATTCCAATTGCAGCCTCCTTGTTGACTGGTACCGCCTCACCTGTGAGAGATGCCTCATCCGCCACACACAAACCAGATAGCAACAACATGTCGGCACATACAGCACCCTCTTTCACATCCACAATATCACCTGGGACCAACTTGGACTCATGCACTTGTGTCGCTGTATCAGATCGCACTACGTGAATGTTGCAATCGCTTTTAACAAGACTGCGAAGTCGATTGCTATTTGACACCTCGACATAAATTTCGTAGGTGATGGAAGTCGCAGAGAGAAGGACAATGATAACAGCGTAGACCGTGTATTCCTCCATGAACCAAATAATGGCGCTGATTACCTGGAAGATGTAGAATGGAGAAATGAGCTTGCAGAAAAGCAGCATCGGGATTCTCGGTTTGTCGACAAGCACGCGGTTTGCACCAAAACGTTCAAAATGCGAGTTCACTTCGCGCGCGTTAAGGCCGTTGTTGGCTCGAGCAATAATGGAGCTTAAATCTTCGCGGATTGTCGCTAAGTATCGATTGAATGTGCCCTCTTCCAAACTGTAGATGTATCGGTGTTTCTTGAACTCGAACCAAGCCCACGCAGACTTCTTATCAGTTTTGTCGGAGCCAGTATGTCGGTTTACCTTACATTCGATCCACTGAGCATGCAGACCCTTGCCATATACAAGCACAAGAATGTAGTCGGCATCTCCAATTGATGCGTGAGGGAGCTGCGAGCGAGCGAGGTAGGTGAAAATTTGCGGATACCAAACCGAGAGTACGAAAATCAAGCCACCAGTGGTAAGACCAAGGATTGTGAAGAGCGTCAAGTGCAGATACGAAAACTTGAAAGGTATCATTCGTAGTGGCTCGTTCGGAGCGTAAACTAACTGGTCATGTTGGTCAATAGGACTTTTAACCGCAATGTACTGGTGTTCCTGCAGGGTCTGCATCTTAAGTTTGTGTGGAGCTTGCAACCTAGGTCGCAAAAACTGTTGTAGTCTCACCTGAGACCGTCTAGGACCAAGATGGTCTGAACAACAGTTGCATCCCATGGCACAACGCATCTCATGACACCACTTCTCATGAAGACTCCATTCAGCTAACCAAAATAGAGCCGCTATGTTGACATATATCGCATGAATTGAATAAGAATACCGAGATTGGCACCAAGAAAAATCTTGTGGACACCAAGGAATGTTGACCAAGCACCAACAAAAACATGAAAGCATCAAAGATGATAGGTACATCACTAATAAAGAATGCAAAATAAACACCAAGACTTGCGATGAAGCCGCCAAGAAGGTAGTCATATTCTATACATTTGGAGGCGAATGTGGCTAAATTGTGGATACAGATACGTTATATTCAACATGTCGACGTACACTTCATCCTGTTTCTGGGCTTTCTTCTTTTCTACCGTTTATTTGTTTATCTCGAACACATGCAACATGCAATATGCAACAGTGGTAGTCTGAATAACGTCACGCGACAATCGGTAACTGGTAGTCTGGAGCTATCTGTGCCGTTTGTGAATTAGTTTTTCAGATTATGGCGCGGACGTTTGTTGCGGGGTAGTGGAGAGCATTCGTTCGAGTTTTGGGTGTCTATCTGCTTATTTGTCTGGGCTTCGCTTCGGTCATTCAAATTAGCATTGTGAAGCACCGTGAATGCCTTTGACTGAATCCGAGTCTGCGTGGAAATGTCGTTGAGTTCTGGCCCAGGTCTGAAGCGAACTGCGGGAGGATTGATGTGATGTACACATCGCATTCACGTCGGACCTCCAAATCTGCCGTTACTCGTTATCTTGACAGAATCGCTATCGTCCATGATTCCCACTTGATCTCAGTGACCGACGACACGAGTTCAAGACTAACATAACTTGCCAAGGATATGAGATGGCCGCTGCGTTCACTCGTAGAGAAACAAAGTAATCAGAATGGCAATGTCTATCGGCCCACATCGTAAGATATGCCCAATCTAGTCCAATACTGTTGGTGGTCCCCCTGAATTCAATGGTTGGTGAGAAAACTTGGTGATTTACTGAATTCTTTGGTGAAACGCACGGCATTCTTGGTGCCAAAGCTAGTTCCTCATTGAATGATTACAAGGATAGTCTTGTATGATGAATGACGATAAAGGAGATAGTCAACTAATGTAGATGAGACAATCGACTTGAAAGCGAAGCCATCTGTAGAGGCTTGCAGTAGCGTAACGCGTGCAAGCCTATCAATTTGACAGACTGGAACTACAGATGCTGCCAGCTCAGAAGCATGAACGGCGGCAGCAACAATGTTCTTCATAACGGCAGCAACTTGCCACTGTTCTTGTTGAGTTCTCGACTGCTAAGATTGATTTTCGTGTCCGATGGTCAGATAATAGAGAATCCGTTGGGGTGTTCGTGGTGGTCAGCTTCCGCCGTTCGTGCTATTACAACAAACAAGAAAATGAAAACGATCACGACCACTTCGACAGGCACGGTCGTATTGTCTCTCCATCTGTGTCCGAAGCACATGCGGACGGCTAGCGAGAGATTGAAGTCTCCAGCCGGTGAAATGTACTTGCCACATTGACGCTTGTGGTGATCGATCCACGAGGTGAGGGTGTGAAGTCCCAGCTGGGCAAGATCCTGATATTGCTGGAGTTGTCCGTCAGCCTCAGCACTTTGCGCTATCGATCGGAGCCATTCACACAAAAGCGATACGAGTAACATGACGCTTTGGCGAATGCAGCTCCGGTACTTATTGATCGTGGTATTCGTCCAGCTTTGCGCTGTTTGTTACGCTGCAACGTCGTCTGACTTAACGCTGAAAGCGTGTGAATACGCTTCGGAGAACTTCTACGCTGTCAACACAACCGATCAGCAGGAAGAGTTCCCAACGGGTTACGTTGAATGCGCCAATAACGAGACACATTGTGGAAGCTGCTTGTGTCGTGAGAAGAAGATCGCATCGGTGGCGGGTGTGAAGGTGGCATGGGTCGTGTGCATTGGATCGGAGTCATGTGATGAGTCTGGTCAAGAGTACTGCGGGAGCAGTGACGACATGGAGACTACTGATCCATCGTGTTCCGACGGTAGATCAAACTCTTACGAGGGTGTTAACATCGATGGCAGTGGCCCGTCCTCATACACTAGCACTGAAGTCGGTATCACCAACGGAAATGATGCAAGCGCAGAAGGCGATTCTACTTCCAGACTCATCTCCAGCTCAAACTTGTCGGACGCCGAACCAAATGTTGACAACGTCGACGCTCTTATTAACAAAACCAATGACAGCGATGCAACTACGGGAAGCATTTCTACTTCCGAGTCCATATCGAGCACAAACGTACCCAGCATCGACGCAAGTGTTGATAGCAGCGTCAATATCAATGGCAGCACCAATGGCAGTGATGGTAGCGAAGGAGCTATCTCTACAGATCCATCGACTATCAACCCAAGTGTTGATACCACCATTGATGTCGTTGAAAGCAACAATGGCAGTGATGCTGGGGCTAATTCAACTTCTGGATCCGCTCCGAGCACAAATCCATCGACAATCGACCCAAGTATTGATACCAGTGTCGATGACGATGGCACGAACAACAGCAGCGCAGACAGCTTTTCTACTTCTGGATCCGCCTCCAGCACAAACTCACCGAGTATCGACCCGAGTGTTGATACCACCGTCAATGTCGATGGCAGCACCGACGGCAGTGATGCAAGTGCAGGAGTCATTACTACTCCTGGGTCCACCTCTGGTACAGACCCGTCCAGTAAAATTGACACAAACACTATCAACGGCTTCAACACTAGCTCAGGTTCCACTGACGCTAGCAAGGATGAGATCCCCACCCCAACACCAAATGCCACCAATCTAGAGAACCTCACTTTGCCACCACAAGGATCAGGATCCGAAGCGACCAACGAAGAAAATGTGATCATTAATGTTGCTGATACTGTGGAGCCTTCACAAACCAACGCTGCACCTTCAACCGGAGAAAATATCATTCTGCCGTCGGACGGATCAGCTCAGCAGCTCAATACTAACAACGGAGCATCCTCTAATTCGTCGTGGTCTAGGACGCGCCTAACTACGGTACTATCGATAATGGGCGCTATCGCCGCCGTCGCTGCTATCGCGGTCTTCGCTGCTGTGCGAAAGGATCAGGCAAAGAAGAACGATCTCGGCACCCCCACTGAAGAGTACACCGACAATGACTCGTCGTTGATGACACCTATGACCCATCGACTTGACGGGAAATATCATCATGGCAGCTATGGCAGACGCATCACCGACTTGGTCGATGGAAGTGATAACACACCGCTGGCCTCGATCGTGGTCATCGGCCCTGACGATGACTTCCATACCCCGAATGGTTTTACCTCAGCTCACCAATACTGTTCGTATAATGGTGCAGGACAACAGATGCGGAATACCAGCAGCAGTCATCGCGAGAATGCTGCCATCCCTGCACAACCGCAGGCTGACGCAGTAGACGACCCGACTTTCGACTCTATGAACACACAAGTGAGCTTCTCATCCAGCAGTGCCCCACCGAGTTACGAGTTCGAAGATAACTTGCCAGATTCCTATTTCACGGTGTCTGCGACTTATAGCGAGGATTCCGAGCTAAGTTCAGATATCTCGACTGCCCCTAGACAATCTCAGACTTCGTCTGTATCTCAGACCTCGTCTGTATCGGGGAATGACGATGAAAGCGTCTCCAACACGACCGGAAGCTTCGCTTCGAGTCTTTCGAGTGCGGAAAGTGAGAAGTACGATGTTCGCGACACGGAAGCGAGTGAACACATTTATGAATCGGAGTTGTGCACGAGTTCCAGTCGCGAAGCCGTGTCGTTCGACGTGGGCTCTGTCTAATCCTGAGGTCGTCATCTATCCCTAGAGTATCATTCGGACATACGTCACGAATGACTAAGTATCAAACAAATGTACAACTTGAAGTCAAGTGAACAGAGTCTCACTGAGGCTCTCAGCTCATCAGGTCCACAGTCCAACTACGGACAAGGCATCACCTCCCTCTCTAGCGTTCCTATTCGTCTCCTCTTGAAGTCACTTCCAACAAAAAGGATGCGGGACTGTCAGCTCTCATTGCACAGCCTGGTCAGCACTCATCGGGTACCACGATTCATTCAAAGCATTGATGGTTCTCTCGACTGGTTTGACATGCAGGCAGTCACTTTCTAACTTCCTGCGAACCTCACAAGACATTTTGCGTCTCTACTACCATCTTCATCTCATTTGCTTGCTGTCAAGATGAAAAGCCTGCAGGAACATTTGGTCGTACCAATTGACGAGGCTGCGGACCTGCGTGCTCAGTTGGTGCACGCCCCTAGTGAAGCCGTAGTTCTACAGCCCTTTGCATTCTCTTACGTCCGTCTCGTGTTCTACTGTGCCTTGGCCGTGTGCTCCTGTGGCATTCTGGTTATTGTGTCAGTCTGGTTCCCACAGGTTTTCACTCGCATCGCTCGTAAACGGACTCCGTACGCATCTGTGGGTGAAGCCGACTACGTACTCATTTTGGTGCATGGTGAAGGCTTTCGTGCTCAGTGGGTCGAGTGCCCCGTGTACCGACCCAAAATTGTTGACAGTGACGAACACACCAAGGTTCCGTGGGTCTGGTTCGAGTTCAAGAAGCACCGATACGTGTACAACCTCGATCGTGGAGAATTTGAGCGCTACTTGTCGACAATATGTGAGAATCTCGAGCATATTCAAGGTCGTTTACACGATGGTCTTGATAAACACGTGGTAACTTCCAAGAATGAGTTGTTTGGTCCCAACCGCGTGCTGATCGACAAACCGCAAGTGTTGATGCTGGTATTCGTCAAATTGGTGCATCCTTTCTACCTCTTTCAGCTCTTTAGTGCTGGAGTTTGGTTCTGGGAGGAGTACACCGTCTATGCCATCGTGATTCTGGTGCTTTCTGCGACTTCCATGGCATACGAAATCTACTCAGAAGTCTCGAACAGCAACCGACTTCGCAATTTGGTGCTCAGTGATCGTCTTGTTGACGTCGTGCGCTCTTCTGAGGTCACTCGAGTTCACGAAACCGAGTTGGTTCCAGGAGATATCCTAGTGGTGGAGGAAGGACCAATGTGCGCAGACATCCTCTTACTTTCAGGTGCCTGCACAGCTGACGAAGCTTCTCTTACAGGCGAAGCTCTACCAGTAAACAAGGAACCGGCCATTGGTTCTGGTCAACTCACCGAGGTCACAGCTCGATCGGAGTATAAGACGTCGTTCCTTCATGCGGGCTCGACGATCACCGCCATTCGTAAAGGTGATGAAGGATGCAAGGGTGTAGTGATGAGTACAGGGTTCTCCACTGGAAAAGGTGAACTTTTCCGCAGTATTTTGTTCCCCAAGCCCATCGTGTTTGAATTCGAGCGGGATAGCTATCGCTACTTGGCCGTCTTGTGGCTCGTAGCCATCGCTGCGTTTATCAAGCGCGTTTCGGAGGGATCTAAGGTTGGGACTCCATTCGGGGAGACCGTGGTGAATTCCCTTGACCTCATTACGGTGGCTGTACCCCCAGCACTGCCTCTCGTACTGTCCTCTGGTATCGGGTTTGCCATGAAGAGGCTGCAAGAGGGAGGCATTTTCTGCATTGACTCTCAGCGTGTGAACTCGTGTGGCCAGCTTTCGTGTTTCTGCTTTGACAAGACTGGCACGCTCACGCAGGAACACCTGAACTTTGTCGGTGTCGATCCTCAACGTCCCCTTTCATCTTCGCCAAGTGTTACCACTGCACAAACAATGGAAATTCCACCTCGATTCAGATTAGCAATGGCAACGTGCCATGGTTTATGGGAG
>PCFV01000929.1:0-10946 GCA_002812785.1 Phytophthora litchii
AGAGTTTGACCCAAAAAAATCACTCCGTCATTTAATCCGAGGTATGGTTAATGGAATTGCAGAGTTTATATGCAGTATTCAATTGATTAAGATTGAAATGAATACGTCTCGCGTTTTGCGAGGAATCTGGTCCTGTAGGTCAACGATTTTCTTCATTGCACCCGGCACGCAATCAACCTTCTACATCCAACAAGCAAGCAACCTTCCCCAAACCATTAACGACGTACTACCTACTGATTACCGCACCGAAGGACTATCGGCGGAAGAGATAAGGGCGAGGGTGGCAAACACCATTCATATGCGTAATTCCTCTGATGACTCTGCCGCTACTGCGACGCCATTTAAGCGAGACGAGATCACTTCTCGTCCAAGTTCATTCTTTACAAGTGACGAATTATCAACAGCTCCAGGCGCAGCAAGAAGAGCTGACAACAATGCGTGCCGTTATAATCCATCGGGAAAGGCGAGCAAGAGATAACGAGGAGCAAGCAAGACGGGCATTTCGTGCTTTTGCCCGTAGCCGAGGACGCCGTGTATGATAGCTGCTCAGAACGCTCGTTTGAAACTCTCGTCAAAGTCCCCAGCGGCTCGAAAAGCCGAACCACCCAAGTATCAGGGGACGCTAAGTTAGGACCTCGACCTCTGATTTTTTTTACCATCGAGCAGTATTATGCCGAACACCATCCTCTGATGGTGGATGAACCATCCGAGCTCGTCACTGTGAGAGGTTGAGGTTCGCATGTGACGTAAGCATCGGTGCAGTCTGAGAGTCTCCAGTCTCCAGTGAGCTAACGCCAGAGCCCGGAAACTTGCAGTGCCCGGAGAAACGTAGCAGCACTCATCCTGGATGCTATCCTGCGCCTGTCGGTGGTCGTCCGCAGCCGTTGCTCGGCTGCGTGCTTGCGCAAACGATTGACGCGCTATACTGAAGACTGTATGGAGGCGTCGACTACTGATGGTAGGCGACCGCAACATTGTGGAGCATGGGATGGGAATAACTTGGCTGTATTATAGGTTTATGAGGTATTTGTATGCTACAATACATCTTTGCGGAGCAACGTGCGGACTGGAGCGGGTCAAGCTCACTCTTCATCTTCTCGTCTTGTGGACTCGGCAAGTATTGCATGAGCTCGACCTCCAGACGCACGGTGCCCTGTCGTGGCATTTTGCGCCCGGCACTTACTGTGTTAACGTACTTCTATTCATTGCTCTTACCGTTGATTGCTACAACGTAAACCATGTCTTCCATGGCACCTACACTTAGAAGTGGCCGTCAGCATGAGAGCACGATGGCGAATCCCTCGCCGTCACAGTCACGATGATTACGTGTCACCTAGCACCTACCCCCATGAATTGGTACCGTCAATTTGTGATGGAGTGTGACAGATCAGGAACCATTCGCACTTGGGCGGCGTTCAAGACCCGCAATGCGTAGTGCATTCCTACCACATGACAATGAGTATTCTCTTCGTGAGAAACTGCACAAACTGACGCAAACGGCCCCCCTGCATGACTACATTAACACGTTTCGAAATATTCTAGTGCAGGGCCAAATGCCCATCTCTCCACTGGAACTACGGTTCTATTTCCAACGAGGATTCCGTATGGAGATTAATGGAGATTGGGAAACAACTGCGTGAATACCACCCCACAAATCTGGACGTGGCCATGGGGTTGCAGTCATCGTCGGATTGGGCGAAGACAGCCGCTTGCCACCGGTGTGAGGCTGTAGGCCATGTTGCCCCAGCTGTCCAACTCTAAAGCCGTAGTTCCACTTTAAAAGGGGGTCATGCGATGAAATAGTGTGCATTCACACTACCGTGAAAATCGGATTGAGTGAGACAAACTAATTGAATGCTAAACACGTAAAAACTAAAGTAATCTGTTAAAAAGAACAACTGTACATAAACGCACTACCTATTCTTATCAAGCACAATTCTATTGATTGAAAAAAGATTAAGCTCCCTAACCTGTCGATTCTAGAACGGGAGTATCCACCGAAGACACTTGTCCCACACGATACCTGCCATCTTTGTCGCGAGGCTCACACGGGATAATGCCCGCCCGGATAAACCCCTTTCTAATCGATTCACTAGAGACAGCATCCCAGACCTCGTTGACAAAGCGGGACAAAAGAGCCCGTCTTTCACCAGGGTGTTGTGGAAAAGGATGCAATTGATGGTAATAACTTTACTACAAAACACATTGTTACAGAGATATTAGATTGATTCATGTCCAAAATTTGCCTGATTGATATAACAAACGTACCACATGTGGTCTTTAAATGACTTCATCACTGCAATATCCATCGGCGGACAAATATTTGTGATACTGAGTGGAGCGAATTCCACTTGGGTACAGACTTTATCTTGCAGTTCCTAGTTGACTCGCGAAAATACCCTTCTCTTCAGCTGTATGCTGAGTAGACTGTGTGAAAACGTCAGCGACAAGATAAAAGAATTTTCGTTGGTCTACATCGTAAACATTAGGTTGCTTTGTTAAGTTTACCTCCACGTCAGGGCGTTCTTTCTTCCTTTGTGAGTAATTCGTCTGATCGAAAGCCGATTCCGCTTCAAAAACCGTCTTAGGAAGGATACATTTCCTAATAGCCTGTTTCCGTGATGCATACGACACCACATTGCCATCTAGCATCGTTCCGTAGTCACTAACACTCTTGCGGCCATCAATGCCATTTACATAGTCTGCGTCCGTGAAGAACTTCAGCTCCACACAACAGCTTCCCCAACATCATTAAGTAGACCATCGTCAACGATATATGCCAAGTAGCAGATCACTCACTTCGCCATGACGTAGTGCTCAAAAGTGTAGTCACTAATATATTTGTCTAAGTTTCGAAGAGCATGAGCAATATCTGGTCTGAATGCAGAAACCATGTACTGCAGGGCTCCCACTAACTCTCGGTAAGGGAGATAGGTCGTGGCTTTTGGTGTTGTGCAGAAAATGCACATTGCCATGTTGAGCCGCTTCAGAATGTCCTGCACATACAGCTGCAGACGATATGCCTCGTGCTTCATAGTTGGATCAATCAATATCTCTGCACCAAGCAAGTATTTCATGGAACCGAGTCCCATCAGTTCGAACTGATTTCCTAGCTACTGCGCGACGCTTTCGCACAAATCAGACGGACCAAGCAACAACACATAACAACACATCATCAGCTTATACACTCACCAGCATCGTGATTCACTCGCGCCTCCCACTTTTCGCGCGTACAGACCATAATCAGAATCCAACCGCGTGAACCCCAGCTGCTGCAACATGTGCGCTTCCACATGTTGGGAGCATGGCGCAAGCAATACAGACTGCGCAGTAAGCGACACACAAACACATCCGGTCGGATCTGAAAACCTTGCGGTTGTTCCATAAAATCAGCTCGTCGGGGTGTCAATATAGAAACGCGGTCTTAACATCACACTGGAAAATGGCCTACCCGCGCTGCAGAGCGAAGTAGATTGATGATCTGATGATCTCAAAGCGAATGACCAGCGTGTATGTCTCTGTGTACACTAAGCCAGCGTATTGCTTAAAGCCATGGAACGAGACGGGCCTTATAAGCGCTTGGTCGAAGCACGCTCGTTCCTCTTGACCGCGTACACCCAGCGAGAGGTAATAACTGTTCAATCTTTCATGTCGGTCCGAAGAACCAGTTTTCACATCGAGTAGTTTCTAACCTTTCTGGTCGGTAGCATAACCCTGGAGAATACGCGTGCGCACACGAGTCTAAAGTTTCTCATTGCGTTGACGTGAGGTATCAGCAATGTGCACGTGGAGCATACATCCCCTCGTTTGCAGCAGTTGCAGATCAGGGTTGGTGCCATGTAGTCGTTCATGGGAGCTGCACCTATCTATTGCACTCGACGGCCATACGTTTAGTGTGCAGGAGCGCTCACCCCACAGCAAGTTTGGTAAGCGCGTTGCACCCAGCATCGAGCGCACTCGCCCCACAATCATACCTTTTGCACGTTCAGCAATGCCATTTTCTTCGGGACTGTCAGCATGCATGTATTGCATTGTCATTGCTTCCTTAGCAAAGAAGCCTTTGAGCTGGTTGCTGGCAAACTCACCACCATCATCCGCATGGAAAACAACAATTTCATACTTCCTGAATTGTTTGCGAAGCTTCTGCATCAATTGTCGGAAGTGCTAGCACGCGTCGGCCTTGTGCTGCAGCAGATACACCAACTTGTATCTCGAGTACTTGTCCATCACTAATGGAAACATGGTAGTCTTGTCAACAGCTACTTCGTTGATGGCACAGATGTCGACTGATATTTCTCTAGTGGCTTGGTAGCTCGAGTGTATCCGTTTCATCTTCGACTCAATGCACGGCAAACAATCATGGAGACCCAGCGTGTTTGATCTCACCTTAACTCCAAGATCAACGCTACCAGCAATCGTCTACTTAATGGCACTCTTCATGTGGTTCAAGCGGTTCTGGAGTAGTCACATTACACTCGAGTCCGCGGCAGGATTCTGCACTCCCAGCACAAGCTTATTCTGGCGCTTCACCTTCATGTGATAGAGTCCATCACAAAACTCGAACTTGAGCTTCATGTCAGGCTTCACATGCCATGCCGTCAACTGGTCTACAGACATGGACAGTTTGTACTCACAATCAAACTGCATGTATGTCTGCGAGATCAAGTTCATCCTGGTTCCAGGGAGATAGCACACATCATCGAGGAATTGCGTTTCTTGCCATTGTGTTTGTTCCCCTACCGGGAAATTGCAGCCTGTCCCGTCACTACAACACCTGCGCGCCGGAGACAAGATTCCACTCCATCTCATCAACAGATACTGAGTCACGTGAGCTCGAGCGTTTTTGTGCCACCAACAGGCAAACCATCATCACTACTATCAGTGTCATCATCGCCAGGAGGTGACGTAGGTGTATACTCCACCCGGTGTTGTTCTCGCTGCTAGTCACAAGACGCTCTTCAAAATCTCGTGCAACCAGAGCAGTAAGATCATGTCTCGTGTAGATTTTTAGCATAGCTGTTTCTATTGTCTCACTGACGTCCAATACCCAGTTCACAGGATTTGTCTCAGCAATATCCACCCGAGGTTGTTCTAGTTGCTCTTCACGTTCTACAACTACGGCACTACGATGGCTGTTCATGTGACGTAACAGTGCGCCAGCCATGGTTCGAATCTCGTTCATGTCCGTCGACTTTCGATCTGTACACTCTTTTCACATGCTTATGACATGTTACATTCACTGTTACGCTTTTTCTCTATGATCTCTTCTCGCCGTTTGCGTGCCTCATCTTCATTACGCTTCTTCTTGCCAATACAACACCCACCATTACCAGCGTGGTGGTGCTTACCGTTACACTGGCTCAAATACCACGAAGCAGGCTGTCGCATGTTACTAGGTTGACTTGTCGTTGGAGGCCTTATCTACCATTACGTCCACCACGGCTAAGCTGATCGCGAGCGGTACGCTCAGCCACACTGAATCTCTTTCTTCCTGCGGCTCCAATTCTCGACCCGGCCATCAAACTTAGTCGACGCAAGCATGATCTGACCCGCCTGCCAGTCTCCAGTCGTGATCGTGTCTGCAGACTTCGGTGGAATCGCCGAGGTGTCCTGTTCGTAGATGTGGGTAGCGGGCAAGTTCGTGCTAGTGTATATAGGGCGTGACGGGTCGGCAGGAATAAAGGCGTCGAACCCTAACTCCAAATTTCTTTGTGGTCTGTTGCTGGGATAGGGGGGTGAGGTCGGGGCCTGGATGAGGGAACGAGGCTGAGGAGCTGCCTTTGCGCAGTAGTAAGTGCTAGAATAACCGCGGTTACGCGAATCAGCGCTTTGTCTGTTTTATGGGACTGAATCTTGGACATCTATCGAGGTCTTATCGTTCGTACTCGCGTTGGGCTCATAACTTGTGAACTTGTTTGGTAGGTACTCTTACGTGTGGTCTCTACGCTTGCGAAGGAAAAGGCTGTTATTGGTCGACAATTTAATCAACCTAAGATAAAATGCTGCGATGGTGAATGTCTAAAACGCCTGGAGAAGCAAGATAGGGAACTGTAGTAAGATGTGAAGTTAAGGCTAAATTGCTGCTAGGACCGTCGAGGATCGTCAAATCCTGCACAAGACGGCGGCAGCCGCAGATACCTCTGTCTGAGCTGTTGACGAGTGGAGAGTTGCAGCGTTACTCAGGGGCACATCGATCCATCGTTCACCTTGGATAACAAGCTCAAGCATTTCGAATGGGTCCTTTCACGCGCTGTCGAAGAGATGTCGACGTTCGAGCTGCTGAACGTCGTCCTAATGGTCGACGAGAAGTGATTCAACGCTGACAAGGACGCGCGTTTTTCATGACTGTGAAGAGGAGAAAGTCCCGACTAGGACCTACCGCAGTACGAACTTTTTTCTCAATACTATGTTCTTAGCACTCACTAACCTCTGAGCAAATATTGCTGATACGACTTGTGTAGTTTAACATTTTTTACCGTCATCGCACAAGTCCGTGGAACGGCAAGCTCGGTATCTGGCCGTTCACTAAGAAGCACGAAGCTAAAAGAAGAAGCGCTACAGAGCTAAAAGACCGTTGCACACGAAAATCATCGAGACTTCCGACAGGACAGTATACAAGTCATTGTTTCGGTACGTCATTCCTGCTATCAACACGAACAGGCCACGCAGTTGGAACCACCGCCACCCGATATTCATCCAACAGCATAACACCAAGACCACCCCTATGTTGTCGCCGCTGGAACTTCGCATGGTTGCAATATCCAGCTGATATTTCACCCAGCCAATTCCTTTGACTTGAATTACTTGGATTTTGGACTGTTTCCTTCGCTTCAGAGTCTCCTATACGACGTGCATTGTAAAGGGTAAATGATTTGGTCAAAGTAGTCGAGTTAGCGCTGAAGAATGCGGATAGTGACGCTAAACAATATTTTCCTGACTCTACAGAAATACATGATGTACATTATGCGAGGAGGCGGTTGCAACCACTACGCGCTTCCTCACAAGGCAAAACTACTCACTGCTGGCTAGCTCTCTGACTTGTAGCAGTGCGACCACGGCGTTTTCGTGCAGGCAGTCAACTTTCTCAAAAGGTACAACCGCGGTAGTCTTCTCTCTTCAAGGTGCTTTAATAACTACTGCAAAGCTTTTTTCTGCCTCCGCCACGTAGACTTAGAAGAAACGTGTACTGGGCACCTAGAGATGATAAAAATCACGACGAGTACGACTTCTTGTGGGTGATGCAATTAAAAAAACCCAAATTTGCCCTACAAGTATACCGTATACATATATAAAACGTTTTGTTTAAAACATCCTAGTTTTCGTCCAATCATCGCGATCGTCACATGACCATGCCGCGGCGTTCGGCTACGTCTCGGACGGGTGCGCACCTGGTGCGTTCCTTGTCCCTGAGTGCGCTGTCCATCGGCGCAGTGTCCATGGGCGTGGGCGCCGTAGCGCTGTACGTGGACGCCCCAGTGGCGGACCTTGGGGACGGCAAATACGACGGCGGACGACGCTCCGAGGTGTTTCCCGAGTGGATCCACGACGTGGCGCGCGCGCCCATTTTCGGCGCTGCGACTCTGGCCTCCAAGTTCTACCTGAAGCTGTTGAACCGCACGACTGTGGAGGGCGCAGAGAACTTGATCCAGCAGCTGGAGCAGCGACCCAAAGGCACGGCCCTCATCACGGTGTCCAACCACTCGGCGACGGTGGACGATCCTGCTGTATTCGCCAAGTACGAGACTGTTGCAATAGATGGAGAGCAGATGGAGAGCTGACGGAGTTGTTGTGAGCAGTATGATGCCGTGGAAGTATGCATGGCCGCGCTATGGTCGCTGGAGCTTGGCCAGGTGAGAGGGCGGCATTCTGGTGGTGCTGGTGATTAATCGACTGAACAATGTGATGCAGTCAGGAGTATTGCTATACGAAGGGGAAACTGCTGTCGACAGTGTTTTTCGGTGCCAAGACGCTGCCGGTGAAGCGTGGAGCTGGTATTGACCATCAAGTACGTGCAGTGATGCTTCGTGGGATTTCATCCTCTTGCTTATTTGTTACGTGCCGTTTATATAGATGATCCAAGCTATCTTCGACAAGGTAGAGGAGGGAGCGTGGGTTCACATTTTCCCCGAGGGTAAAATTGTACAGCATGAAGGTGAGATGACACATTTTGCTGTGAAATCGCTAGGACTGACGGTTTGTATGTATGACTGTTAGCACTTGGTGGTCGACCAAGTCCGCGACGTGAGGAAATCGGACGCTTAAAATGGGGTGTGGGCAAGCTCATTGCACGCGCAACGCAGCGACCGATCGTGGTGCCCGTGTACCATTACAACATGGAACAGCTCATGCCGCAGGACGAGAAGAACCGTCTCATCAGCGTGGTTCCTAGGACCAACCTGGATTTGGGTGTGATCGTAGGCGAACCGCTGTCCTTCGATGATCTGTTCGAACGGTACTCAGATGACCGCGTGACTGGCAGTTCACCGTGGGAAACACAGGAGCGCGAGAAGGCACTGTACTCGGCCATCACACGGAGAATAGAGAACGCGCTATTATCTCTGGAGAAGAAGACGCACCGCTATCGTCATTAAACGAGTTAGCTCAGCAGTCAACTCGACCGAATTGTAGATCAAGTCAACTGTTACCCAGTCATAGAAGTTGCCATTTGAAAGAATTCTAGGACAATGCCAACCACAAAGCCTGAGCATGAGTGGTATTGGTATTGTGCCTAACACAACTTGTTGGTTATTCTCAAAATGCTTCAACCTTGTCTTGCGCGCTTCCGAATAACAAAAAAGCTCGGGCCATTGTCCCTGTTTGAGAACGGATCGAAACCAGCAGTAGAAGTACCAAACATCGCAATTCGAGAAGGTGGAGGAGGTATTGGGAAGTTCTCGTCAGCCAATGTCTCCATAAGGCGATCGTAGTTCACCGAGTGGTGGTTCACTACGCTTCGTCCCAAGGCCAAATGTCGACCCTCAAAAGCCATCTCAGACACTGATCCACGATGACCTCCAAGAAATACGATGCCGTGCTGTAGTCACTTGTCGTGCTGATTTCGTTTGACAATGCCTCCACCAATTTCTGGTCCAGCAGTGCCATTCGAGTCGCGATGTTGGCCAACGAGATAGAAGGCTGAATCACCAATACACCCTGAGCTTGCTAAACTTGCAGTCCGGCACAAGAGCAATCATGTGAGGATGTGATGCACTTAAGTAGATGTACATTTTCACGCGTATGGTTGGCGTCTCCTGTAAAGATCAACACGTCCGCTGATGACATGGCTTGAGTATTGTCGTTGCAGATGTTCTTGTGCGAGATGAGGTCTCCCTTGGTGGCGCGCTTCAAGGTGGTTTCGTGCATCTTCTGTCACGTGCTGGTGCGTTCTTCATCTAGTAGAGGCACGTTGACCTGTGCACCATAAAGCGATAGTTCGAGTGCAACCTCGAAAGCGACTTCGTCGAACGAGAACGTTTTTCACACGATGAGTCATGACGTTCTTCGCTCGCCTTAGGTCCCATGCATTCCCCATCATCACACGTCGACTTACTTCGAACTGAGTAACACCACCACCATGAGTGGAACTGCTAAAGCCACCGTTATGAATGGTGCTACTAAAACCACCACCATGAATGTCTTTGTTAGCGCCATCTTCATCGCCCTTGGGTGCGTCTCCCGCCACCATACGATCTTTCAAAGTCTCACCTGCACGGCTCAAACCTATTGCGCACAGCATGGGGCCAACCATTTGATCCACCACCACGGCCGCCACAACCGTCGCTGAAATTCTGCCGCTCTTGTCAGACCTAGCGCCACACTAGCCTGATATGTCATCGTCAACCACAGGTTGTTTTACTGCTGCGGTGTTAGCTTTAGTATATAACGGTGAAGATCGCCACACCACACACAGACTCATGAGCGGAATGGCATCCACAGCTTGATAGCCATCACAGTTGCCGGAGAACCTCGAGCGGAGATGGATCCGAACATGAGCGCAATGCCCAATTGACCGTGAACACCATGTACACCGAGCAACATCATGATGGCCTTGAGTGACTCAATGAGTCGCACTGAGCGTCCGAAAAATTTAACCCGTGACACACCTAGCTTAGGAAGAACGAGAACGTTCTTCGCACGTTGAGGTCACGCACTGATGGCGTTCTTCACTCGCCTTGGTTCACATGAGCCATGGCGTTCTCGTTCATCCATGTTCATTTCGACTTTTGCCGATGAATGAACATCGAGGCTCCCCCACGAACCAGACGCGTTGTCGACTATAGTGGGATACATTGACGATGCTATACGGACGCTAGACATCAGCATGTATGCGATTCCGAGTCGTCCACTGATCGATACTGTAATACGAGCTGCTCGTCAAGGGGTAGCGGTTCGCATTTTCACCGACCACCGGCAAGCTCAAGCATTTCCCGGAGCCCACCGAGAGTTCTACACCGCAGACCTGATCCAGATTAATCATCGGGTACCCGGTCTCAAGATATGCATGAAAAGTTTGCGATAGTAAGTATTTATGCAGTGTGTTTAGTGCTAGTACTGACGTGGTGCTGTTTATTAATTAAGGTCGACGGTGAGATTGTGATTATCGGCTTGGCAAATTGGTCGAAGGCAACCTTCAATGTCCACAACTTTGAGGCGTGTTGTATACTTCGTGGAGATATCGCAAACTTCTCATGCATATGGTAACTCTGGGTGTCCCGGCGATTTATCTGGATTAGATCTGTTGCGATGAACTGTCGGTAGGCTCTGGAGCTTGCTGGAGGTCGGTGAAAATGCGAATCGCTACCCCTCGACGAGCTGCTCGAATTACAGCATCAATCAATGGACGGCTCGAAATCGCGTACATGTCGGTGTTGCGTTGTCAATGTATTCTTCTATAGTCAACAATCGTGGGGGAGCCTGGTAAATTATTTTTCGGAAAACCTCGAGCC
>PCFV01000930.1:0-10944 GCA_002812785.1 Phytophthora litchii
AACTGGCATTCCCTACACCACACTTGCTAAAAATATTGCGAAGGAAAGATGTCAAAGTTCTCCAAATTTACGGACGTTGCGGCGCTGTTGGACGGTTTCACACCAAAGCAATGGTAGATATTCTCAAAATTCCAACCGCAGAAATCACTAGCACTGTGTCAGACCGTTCAACATTGGTCAGGAAGTCCCATAACTGGTACCATATCTCCGCATGCGTTATTTGTACAAGGAGATAGCTTTTATCGAAAAGGTAGCGATTGTGGTGGAAGAATAAATGTCTGCTTCATTCAAAACATGTTTTGTTGTTGTTTAACTTTGGTATCATTTGATTATTGAGAACACAATAATTATTATGATGCCACGAAAAACGCGCTAGTCTCACAATCCCCAAATATAGACTCGTCACTTAAAGACTAAGCCATACTAGTGAGTATTTTTCACACCAAGCAAATATAAAATGTATTTGCCCTAGATAATGGGTAACATGATCTCTAGCTGTTTCCCTGCCAATCAAAGAGAGTACCATTGCACAGCAAAATGTCAGTTAATGCCATCTAAATTCGGTAGCTCTAACATAGTCCGTGTGGCCTGCCTACATTTAAGAAAATTTAGCAGTCCACCATGATCTGGAGTTCGATATGTGGCAACGGAGCTGGTACTCCCCATATTTGCAAGGAGTCTATGATGGGCGAGCACAAGCGCCATGTGTTGCGTACTAAGGTTCCTATCACCAAGGCGCTAAACGATGTACCAGATCCTACGCTATTTATACACGATAACTCCCCGGCGCACCAACAAGTGTCTGAAGGGCCTAAATCTCATGACCATCGGTCACTCACCTCAAACCCAGACCTAAACCAAGAACATTTGAGTGATCTTGAAGTTGGAGCTCAACAAGTCCCAGATGTCTTCACTGGACGAATTGATTAAAGAACTACCGTGACTATGATCGGGATACACAACAGCGTTATCAAGAGGTCGATCGGATCGATACCGTAACGACTTGATGCCGTCAACCAAGCTCGTGGTGGTCACACCAAGTACTTCACAAGGCATTTTTTCAACTTGAAGTCATTTGACTTGATCTATGTATAAACTGTGGTTCCCACAAACTTCAAAAATGAGGTACCTTCAGTTTTATCCCGTCTTGTTTTGGTCTAACGTTGATTCACATGACAATGCAGATTGTTTGTGAAACTCATACAGTATTACAGTACTACCAATGACACGTCTTCCTGTCCAAATCTTGCGCCAAACGGATGCCTTTTATCGTCAGGATCTGTCACAATCTCGGGGGTGCCTTCATTCCATACACCCGCTGTATGCATATTTAACTCCTATTTATTACTGGATTTTGTCCACAGAAATACTGTAATTGTGCATATATGTCTTTGGCATAATTAAATCCTGGCGAATATTGTAAAAATGGGTTTCAAATCTTAATGGTTGCGCAATTTACACACCTTTTGACATTTTGTGCTCAGTGACAGAAACATTTACACACGTGAATATGCAGAGAAATAATAATGATGGCTTCTGACTTGAAAAATTCTGGCAGTAAACGGCTTCGGGGTTGCGGTGGTTGGCGCTTGGCAAAAATTGGTTCTCGCTACCTGAAGCGTCTCAAATTCAATTGGTGGGAATAACACCAGTTTTGCCCCATCAGCATGACTCAACTGATATTTTCGATGAAAGGCGAGTAAAAGTCAATGCTGCCCAAACTCAAGCATTTCGAAGAAAACAAGATCCTTTTCAAAAAATAACAGAATTGGTGGAACCTCTGCCTGTAACCGGCGAATGCGAGGTGGAGCGCCTCACTGGAAGTAGTTTTGCTTATTGTTATGCATGCGTTGGCCTCAATATTCCAAAAAAAAGAGGAAATCCAAAATTCAAATTCGTTGAACAGTGCCAAAATTCACCCCACCTTGGCTTTGAGTATGCTATGCCATTTAATTCACACGAAGTAGCAATCTTGTCCATTACTCGTTATACGCATTGTTTCACCGCTTTTCCTTGAGGCATAGCGATTTTACACTCATTGTCCGGTATTCTGGTATTCTGTATGTGTCCACGACAGACTTGCTCATAATAAAATCAACAGCCGAAGAATGCTACTTGTGGGAAGTAATCACGAACTGCCCGAATCGTTTCAGCTTCAAAGTCACAGAATACAAACTCTGGATCAATAACATCGTCTCAACCGTTCATAGCCAGTCTCACAGCGATAGTTTGGTAGTAGTTAAAACGTTCATAACTGATCTGTACTGTTCTAAAAGTCTTTTAGTGAAATTTAGTGAATCTGACCTAAAACTGGTTAAATTACCATTTGGTATTTTAATGGTAATTTACCCACTAAATACTTACTTCAAGTCATTCCAGATTTGTTTTGCACTATTCAATCCCAGCACCAAACCCTTCATTCATCGTTCATTTGAGAATATGAAATTGAGCACGAATGGTACAACTTCTACTGCAAGGTTGAGGAATCACGCACTTCCTACTGGATCTGCACCCAGCTCCGTGATGGCTTCAAAGCGCGTTTAATCAAGAGCTGCAACGACCACACCAGCAGAGGTGTCACTTCCAGAAATAACAGACGTACGTAAGGGAATGAGAGCTACCCTTCAAGCAGCCTGCCTCTCGAATCTATCTATTCCTCCTCGCACGATATAGAAGCGGGTCATGGCGAGCATGCGCAAAGCCTATCTTAACACCACCCTCAGCATGTGTAACGGGGAGCGACACCCTCCGCGCCACCCATTGCGCAACGTGCCAGAAGATGATGTACGGCCCTTTCCTCAGTTCAATGTTATGCATAGTATGGGATGTGCACAACATAGATTTCTTGGGTTTGGACATTTAGAACTTATGTGACTGTCCCAAAACCGTGCGGGAAAAGCGGTTCAGAACCACTGCGATACTCGCGTACCGCTCTGTTTATCAACTGCACAAACCCAACCATTTTCTTAATGTCTGGTCGTGATGATACGCAACCTATGTGTGGACCTGTATGTTTCTTCAATGTTCGTGTTGATGAACTGGAAGCAACACGAAGTATATTGGGATGTGTTGAGCTGCATCGTAACACAGACTGGTCGTCTATTTGAGCCGTTGTCTGTGACATGTGACTTTGAGCATACCCTTATGAATGCGGTCACTGAGCAATTTCCCCTCGTCAAGATCGTTGGGTGCCTCTTTCATTGGAAACAGGCACTCAAACGCAAGATGCTTGAAAAGGGCATCCCGTTTGACCAGGTATTTGCCGCCTTCACACCTGATCTGTTGGACGTGTTAACACGCATACCTGTAGATAAGATTCCAGGCGAGGTTTTGCATTTATATTTTTAATTTTTGATTTAGAACTTCAGATTGTGACCTACATGTTTGTTTCAAATTTAGGGAATTCGGAGTATGCGAAGTCGAATTGATGAAACTGGTGCGAAAACGAAGTGGGACGCATTTTGGCGTTACTTCAAAAGTACGTGGGTGAGCATCTATGTCACAGATCTGTGAAATGTGAACAACAAAGCTGCTTTCTGCAGCTCAACTACTTTAACGCCTAAGCCGGAACGTTCAAACGGATGATTAGTTTCGCCCACCCGGCTCTCCTGCGGCTGCTTAAGGATCCAAAGAACCCACTCTTTGTCGACTGTACCTTCAAGGTGTGCCCAAAACCGTTTACCTAAGTTGCAATAATAATGGGATTCTACCATCGTACAACCTATACCTTCCTATCTTTTATGCTTTGCACCAGGGAAAAGAGCAAACTACGTATTGGCGTATGCTGGACACGGTTGTCATGCAGTGCGGCATGTAAATGGAGCCTCGTCTGGTGGCGTGCGACTTCGAGATCGGTTTGATGAACAATTTGCTGCTGTACACATTGGCGTTTGTTTCATCCACTGGAAACAGGCATTCCAACGAAAATTGCTTGACTTGCGCATCCTAGTTGACACGGTTAGTCGCGTCACGTCTGATGGCATTATCGACGTGCCGACAGTCAGCCCGGGATGAAATTGTTACCAAGGGTATACCATATGTACGCAGTCGCATCGACGAGGCTGGTCATCGTGGTAAATTGTCAGCGTTTTGGTGTTACTTCGAGCGAGCATGGATGAGAATGTATGGGCCTGCGACGTGGAATGTCAGCATTATAGCGGAAACTGTTGGGATTGTCAACTGGACAAACTACGCTCAAGAGATATTCAATCGTGACCTGAATGAGTCGTTCACGACTTCTCATCCAAGCTTCCTTAGTTAATTGATGCGATCAAAGAAAAGTCCCCAAAATATGTTATGTTTTAGATGGCATTCGCCATCAGCACCAGCAGCAAGTGAGCTTTGAAGTGCGCAGCAGAATACCTTCGCTTCAATCTGGAAGAGTAGAAGTAGTCTACTGATACACTTGTAATCTTTAGCCTAAGTTCAATACAACCACCGTCCACCTCGCAAATACACCAGGTAAGCCAGGTGTACCCCGCAAATACCCAAACGGTTAATGATCCCAAAACTGTAACTAACATCTATGTATCCTAAAATATGCCCCAGCTCCAGTTTAAACTATCCCACATTTGAGCCTAAATCAAAGCATGTTTTGGGAAAATATTTAGGATTAAGCACATATGTGGGGTGCATTATCTTTTATCATGCTGTCTTAAATAATGTACTAATACCGACATATCTTGCAGTATTTTTAGGATCAGTAGAACAACGAATTTACCAGCACTGTTGAATTAGTCGCTTACTTTCGTAGCATTATACAAAATACCCCTAATAGGGTAATACCCTTGGTTGATCAATCGTAGGTCGTAAAACCATAGACTGCTTAAAGTTGGAAGGGGTGAAAGAAATATTCCATGTGCACAAGCAGAAGTCCTATTCAGTTTAACCATGTTAAGTACCACTGGGCGAACGCAACCAAGAAGCCTATAGCGAGTCTTTGTGATCATAGCATGAGTAATGGGATACTAGGAGGTTAGGCTTTTTATGGTTGGATCAACCTTTTAGCAATTAGCGATTAGGTAAATCTAATCGATGCGATGTACACATAATTTTAATACTGATGTATCAGAAGTTGACTTTGGGGGTATGATTGAAAGTAGCGGATCATACGCATTTTTGCCAACCAAATCGAGGTATCCTGACTAACAATCATCTAGATGCCACTGAATGCAGGCCCATCTATGTGCGATACATTCGGTTATCCATTCAGTTGTTGCGATAGTCTCATTGGACACCAACGGAACTATTGTCTTGTTGTAGGCGCTCCGGCGCACTATGTGGATATGCATGCGGATATCCCTCGATATGTGATGTTCCAGTTGGTGATGGCAGTACTCGCCATTAGCCAACTCAACTATGTGCAAGATTTGCGCGAGCCAGTCGTCGAGAGATGGTAGCACGCAGGCGAGTTGAAGCGGTTGGCGAACATCATTGATTGACGGAAGAGGAGGAAGCTCGGCTGTGACAAGTAGAATTGACGTTATGATGAATGAAGTTCACGAAACTACTGGTGAAATTCACCATACGGCGGTCAATACAAACATTCCCATTATCGAAGCCTTGGTTGAGGATTGGAATGAATAAGACCAAGAATGCTACGACTTCATCGCTTCAGAGGAGAAAGCGACTCTTCCAGCCAACAGTACCCTCTTTGATGTTGACTTCGATCAGACTTGCTTGGAAGCGTGTCAATACGAAAGTCCTATATAAGTGTCCAATCTACATGGTCGTGATTCTTGGCCGCCGTGAACATCGGTATGCCGCAACCTGACACTCTATCTCAGAATTTACAAGTTTGTATCACTAAGGCTACATATTGTCGAGGGATAGAAGCAAATCAACTTTGGAAGATTGTATACCGATAAAAAAACTAGAGCCTAATCGTCAACTGTGAAAGACATGCAATTATAGTATGCTATAGGGTGTTAGAGTCTAAATGCCAACTGTGGAAGACACGTTAAGTTATTGTCCTTTTTAGGGTACTATTCGTAAATACAGATATCCACTTGTTATATTTGCAAATTATTTTGGATCGCGGTACAAAACTTGTTGACCGTTAGAATTCTGTCAATATTAGCGCTGAAGCTATCCTCAAATTTATCTATGTCGTTGGTGAAGTTGTTGCGTTCGTATTCCGCAATGAACTCCATCTACGTTGACGCGACATAGAAACTTTTAGATCGTGGGGTAGCATGCCGGCGACTGCTCTGTATTGGTGACGTAAGAGTCACTTGTCCAGTACTGGGTGACGTAGTCTCGCCAGGATCCATTCTGTCGCGACCGCATGATAGCTCCACAACTTCGTTTGGGCTGTGTGTTCTACTGCTGAATCGCCACATAACGGCGCCTTCACTACCTCAGCGACGCGGCAGCCGGGTACCCCAGCAAATACGATAAATGGTGGGAGCTTCTGCCCCGTCGCAGATGCACACAAAACGCAGCGACGCCCACTGTGCTTCGACGACCCATGTATAACGTCCACATTTGTCGTTCCCCGTAGTCGATGGTCAATTTATCAGGACTATCTACAAACAGGACCATTTGGTCCATGTTGAGCAGACAAACATACTTGGCCTCGAAGGAAGTATGAAACGATAAAATCCCGGTCATTTCAATTGATACTTTTACTGAACTAGCTAACGCACCAAAAACGTCCTAAACTGGGGAAAAATGATTCAGAAAAAGATTTTTATCATTATAAGCTTAAATATATATCATCTGCATCTGTTCTTTTTGCCCTTATGTGTGATGTATCGTGCCACCAGTCGATTCAGCTTGATGAATCTTGCTGTCCAAAATCGCGAAGCAGTGAACGGACGCGGACGAAACTTAGCCATCATCAGGATGGCGCTTTTGTTGTGAGACACAGCGTGCGGTTCTTCCTCGTTGCTGTGACGTAGTCTAGTAGTCTGCAAAAAACGGCCATCTATACCGGTAAACAAATATTTTGAATTAGGATGTGGCGTTCGAAAAGGTGATCCACTCTCTCCAGCTCTTTTCGTGATTTATTTGAAGCCGATGCTCAATTTTCTACGATAGAAAACAGGACACCTAGGAATTAAGTTTCCGAGGTTTCTAAGCTCCCATTACCTCATTGCATTTGCTGATGATTGTACAGGCATCCTGCGGGACCTGCAGTACACGCGTTTTTATCGATGCCGTGCAGAACTACCCAGATGTGCCAGGGATGACTCTCAGCCCTGGCAAACTGAAATTTCCGTTTTCAAGCGTGTGAAGGATTAAATATGATAGATGACACGGGCACTACCAAACTCTTGGGAATCGTACAGAGTTTGACTCTAGAACACAGTTCACGTTTGGTTTCCATAATCCCCAAAATGGCCGAGAGGTGTCAACTCCGGAGATACGGAGGTCAAACACTTCGTGGACGTGGGGTCATCCTAAGAATCATTATTCTTTCGATCCTTTGGTACTCGTCAGCGGTAACCGTCATCTCAGACAGTGTTGCCTCACAAGTGTGACCTCCGTAAAGGACCTCCGTAAAGCCTTTCTTTTCAAAAGAGAAAACGGGGACGGATACATCAATTTCAGGTTATTATGGTTATCGTGGCCTTCGTCCAAAGGAGATCTGGGTGTCCCCTCTACTGTAGAATTTAGAGCTTCCCTTCGGTTATGTACCTTACGTGATGCAACTAAGTCGGTTTGTGGCAACTTCGCCCCTCAATGGTTTGAACCAGCAGCTGTAATTTTCAGACTCCTTCAATAGAAGTGGAGAAGTTTTCCACCTACTATACGTTCAAATTCCTCGTACAACACCAGACTCAGATAGGTAGGCTCCATTCGGAAAATTCTGGTTTGCTACGTTTAGAAGCTGAAGGGTGTTACATGAAAACAAGCTCGATCAACATCAACTAGATAATCATCGACTGGAAATGCCTATTTGGTTGAATTTTCTCTTCACAGTTCAAGCAAAGAAACGAGCACTAGAAGGAATACCACATTACTGAAATTCTTCAGCTCCAAAGGATACCTACGAACGCGAGATTTCCTAGAGCGGTATGGCCAAATGGTTACCAAGGAGTTATGTGTTAACATTCTATCCATGGATGACTTCGCAAGCCCCAGATTACGGTCTCTCGCAAGTTCTCACCTGTTGAAACTCTTTTAGAGTTGTTGAATGGGGCTCATAGAGACTTACTAAGCTGCGTGACACCCTACCTACAAACTGACGTTAAATGGAAGAGTATCGTCTACTTGATGTAATTGAAATTCACAACCAATAGTCTGCGTGAATACGGACATAGAAAATTGCTAGTGGCTTTTCACATTATTCGAGTGGTGGTTTTATACCGAAACCATCGGAGTTTTCAACACATCCAAACTTCGCTAATTTTCATCCGTAGCAGAGCGATAGTCTACGTGAAGTTACACTTGAACAAGCTGCTTACAGTGAAAACATGCCCCAAGTTTACACGACTTTTAACCTCAGTCACCAACCTAGTTACCAATCTCTGAGCCTTTTACGCCCTCCGAAGTCATTTCACAATTTCTCGCACTTTCAAGCGCGGATACACTTTGAAGTACATGTATCTGGCACCTCAAGTCCGTATCGACTTGTACAGCCCTCCACCTCGAGAACTAAACTCACCTTCCACCGATAAAACGCGTTTCTACACGGTCCAACCGACAACTTCATCCAAGCGCTTTGCCTTAACCCCGACCAGTCCCCTTGTACTATGCCAGCTTACACGAATTCCCGCGAAAAATGCGGAGGCATCATTGCACAATTTTCATCTCCAAACAACCCCTATAAGTGTTTCTACTTGTCCAGATGTCAAAAACCGCTTTGCATAGATTATAAAATTGATACCCTCTTATACATAATTGGTACAGAATTTTACCTCTTCAGGGGGAAAGTTGCTTGACCTGTAAACACATTCTGAATAACAATACAATTTTGTGCTCTGCAATCTCTTCCACATTAAATGTTTGTTATGCGCAAATTTCTCAAAAGAGTATTATTACGTTTTATGATACGTTACATATTGAGTGGATTTTGATTGTGAAAATTAGCAATAGAATCGAAGATTGAAGTTGAGCATAGATAATCGGAAATCCTTGTTTCCATTTTCTCACTGGCCACTTTCAAATACCTAGGTTCAATTGCATTCTCTGTTGCTTGATTGCATTCCGTACAAATTATAATTCAATGCGCGTGTGTATCACGTAGACTATTGTCGAACGAATTTATGCTAGATCCTCCGAACACTACACTTTCTAGTGTACGAAACTTACGTAACCTAATATCGAAGATATCCATATTGATCAATCTACCAGTACAACAAAAAGCAAAATAAACCGTATTAGTACGAACATAGAGACAAATGCAACACGTGGTCGACGGTCACAACTGGTTTTACCATGCAGCCCCCAACCAAGCGCGACCGCTACAGTAAAGACCTTCGCCTTCAACTTGGAGGAGCGATTACGGGAGCGCCGTCGCCAACGGGACTCTGTGGAGGCTGAAATGATCGCCCTGCGTGAAGAGGTAGAGTTTCTGGAGGACATGTGCGGCTTCATCCAGCGGCTCACCCAGGCTACTGCGGAGGGGTACACAGACTCGCCCCGTCCACACCCACCATTGTGTCTAAGGAATTTTCCGATCAAGGTCGTCACACACCCGAGTCTCGCAGCGACAGATTCGCTTCTGAAGGGTCCAGCTCGAGTTCAATGGACTCAGACATGGAATGGAGTGACTACGAAGGCGGCCAGTCTTGATCGGGCGCACCGGCATCACTACGGCGTCACCGCGCCCGTTTCGTGGATGGTGATTCTGAGGATAATCCAATCGTCTTGACGGAAGATGCGTAGGCGATTATAGTACAGAGAACGTACAGTGCATGAATTTTAAAGGTAGTAGATAAAACGTTCATAATACTGGTCTAAACTGTTCTAAAAGTCCTAAATTAAATTACCAAGCTTGGTGAATCTGACCTAAAACAAGTTTAAATTACCATTTGGTATTTTAACTGTGATTTACCACTGTATACTTTCTTCAAGTCAATCCAAGTTCGTTCTGCGCCATTCAAATTCTAGTGTCAAACCCTTCATTCATCATTCATTTGAGAATCTGACATGGATCACGAAGGGTACAAATTCTACTGCAAGCGCAAGGTTGAGGAAACACACACTTCTTACTGGGTCTGCGCCCAGTTCCGTGGTGGCTGCAAGTCGCGGTTAATCGTCCGCGATGGAACGGTCAAGAACCGCAACAGCCACACCTGCAGAGCGGTGACTCTCCCAGAAATAACAGACGTTCGTAGGGAAATGAGGGCTGCCCTCCAAGCAGCCTGCCTCTCGAGTCTATCTCCTCCTCCTGGCATGATATGGGAGCGGGTCATGGCCAGCATGCGTGGAGCCTATCCTAACGCCACCTTCTGCACCATCGGAAGAAAGCCAGCGATCTCAATCATCAAGGACACTAGAGCACAAGTCACTGGGAGTGACACCCTCCGTGCCATCGAGGTGGCCCCAATGCGCAACGTGGCCTTTCTTCAGTTTAGTGTTGTCCACACCATGGGATGTACGCAACACAGATTTCTTGGATTTGGTCAACCGGACCTTATCCGTCTACTACGGTACTCGGGTACCTCTTTGTTTATCGACTGCACGTTCAAAATGGTGCCTAAGCCATTTTCGCAGTGTCTGGCTGTGATGGTACGCGACCCTGGTGTGGACCTGTACGTTCCTGCAATGTATGTGTTGCTGGATTCGAAGCAACAAGAAGTATATTGGAATGTGCTGAGCTACATCTATATACAGACTGGACGTCTACTCGATCCATGGTCTGTGACCTGTGACTTCGAGCGTGCCCTTATGAATGCAGTCACTGAACAATTTCCTCTCGTCAAGATCGTTGGGTGCCTGTTTCCAATGAAACAGGCACTCAGACGAAAGATGCCTGAAAAGCACACCCCGCTT